>CAXIWW010000907.1:0-2500 GCA_964036315.1 Acanthosepion esculentum | reverse complement strand
ATATATATTTATTACATATATAATATATATATATTACATATATAACATATATATATTACAGATATAATATATATATATATATATATTACATATATAATACATATATATTATATTTCATATATAAAATGTACATATACATATTACATATATAATATATATATATTACATATATAATATATATATATTACATATATAATATATATATATTACATATATAATATATATATATATTACATATAATATATATATATATTACATATAATATATATATATATTACATATAATATATATATATATATATATTACATATATAATATAAATATATTACCTATATATTACATATATATATATATATTACATATATATTACATATATAATATATATACATATATCATATATATATTACATATATAATATATACATGTATATATCATATATGTATATTACATATATAATGTATACATATATATATATTACATATATAATATACAGATATATTACATATATAATATATATATATTACATATATATATATATTACATATATAATATATATATATATTACTTATATAATATATATATATTTCTTATATATCACTTATATAATACATATATATATATATATATTACATATATAATATATATATATAACATATATAATATATTTATATATATATATTACATACATAATATATATATGTATTACATATGTAATATATATATATATTACATATATAATATATACATATATATTTATATATTACATATAATATATATATATATTATTGATATAATATATATATATATATATATATTACATATATAATAAAATATATATATATATTACATATATAATATATATATATATTACATATATAATATATATATATATTACATATATAATATATTTATATATTACATACATAATATATACATATATATTACATATATAATATATATATATATATTACATATATATATATATATATATATATTACATATATAATATATATATATATTACATATATAATATATATATATATTACATATATAATATATATATAATATATATATATTACATATATAATATATATATAATATATATATATTACATATATAATATATATATATTACATATATAATATATATATATTACATATATAATATATATATAATATATATATATTACATATATAATATATATATAATATATATATATTACATATATATATATATTACATATATAATATATATATATTACAGATATAATATATATATATATTACATATATAATATATATATATATATATATAATTCATACATAAAATGTACATATACATATATAATATATATATATTACATATATAATATATATATATATATTACATATATAATATACATATATTACCTATATATTACATATATATATATATATATATTACATATATATTACATATATATATATATATTATATATTATATATATATATATATTACATATATAATATATATATGACATATATAATATATATATATATCATATATATATTACGTCTATAATATATATGTATAATATATATATATATGTCATATATATATTACATATATAATATATATATATATTGTATATATATTACATATATAAAAATATATATCATATATATATTACATATATAAAAATATATATATATCATATATATATTACATATATAATATATACATATATATATCATATATATATATTACATATATAATATATACATATATATATCATATATATATATTACATATATAATATATACATATATATATCGTATATATATATTACATATATAATATATACATATATATATCATATATTTATATTACATATATAATATATATATATATATCATATATATATTACATATATAATATATATATATATCATATATATATATTACATGTATAATATATATATATCATATATATTACATGTATAATATATATATATATATATCATATATATATTACATATATAATATATATATATATATCATATATATATTACGTGTATAATATATATATATATATATCATATATATATTACATATATAATATATATATATATATCATATATATATTACGTGTATAATATATATATATATATATATCATATTTTTGTGGTAGGATCCACCTAATCTGCATAGGTGACTACCAACTATATAAATAATGGTTGGTACCGGAAGACGAGAGAGAGGAAATCACGAGATCCAACTAGAGACTCTGATCGACTGCGACTAGTCAACACATTCTCGAGGAAGGTCTTCCCAGAAATATACAGAAATACTATATGTACTTATTGTTATAATACATTCTTGTTCTAAGTACATTTTGTGTTGCATTATTATTCCATGCATTAGGCGAGATTCACAATGAGTCAAGACTCAACACATATATATATTACATGTATAATATATATATATATATCATATATATATTACATATATAATATATATGTAT
>CAXIWW010000906.1:10000-80000 GCA_964036315.1 Acanthosepion esculentum | reverse complement strand
AATTTCAAATGAAAAGGTTTAGCAGAATTGAATTCATGAGAAAAACCCAGTGCTCTTATCCCAAAAGTGGACAAAAACCCAGACTCATAAATAAAAGTCTCATATATAAAAAGAAACAAATTTAACATTGAAAATTCAAGAAACTTTTAATTCCAATTTTTATGTCAAATTGAGACAATAATAGCATCCAATATATACACTTATGTACAAAAAAGATCAATTTTTGTTGTAAACTTCAAAAGTTTATGGGTTCATTGTTTGCTATAGAAATCAATCCAACCTCTAAAAACAGTTTTTAACAAAGCTGCAGTCACATATTCAATATATTTTAGTTAGGGAGTCTTGGTATCCCACAAGACCTAACTTTATTTGAAGAAAAAAAGGGGTTTTCTACGATCTGATATAATGTTAAAAAACAACATAGATCATACATGAAGATAGATTCTTAACTAAAGTTTTTATAGGTTTGATCATGTCTCAAATTAACCTAAAATCAAAGAAAGATCTATTTTTATTGTCTGAATTTGACATTAAAATTTGGGCATCATGAATAAATGTGCTTGCAATAAGACAGAGTGTTAAAAGGATGATTTTTCCCAACATCACTTTTTTTTTTTAACTACCTTCACTTTTTGGTAATATTTATTGTTTTAAGAAGTGATGATTAGAATTGAAATAAAACAAAAACATTAAAAATAAAAACTATTTATTTATTAGTTTATTTACAATAATAATTTTATATTTATAACATTCTAAAAACTAATACAATTAAAACTAACGCAATGCAATATTTATCATTTATCAATTTATAAAGAAATAAATGTGAAATCAATTTTTATTCTAAAATCTACTAAATTATTAAAATATATGAACCAACTATAAGTTTGAAACAATTGGTAACTAGCTTATGTTTGGCCAACCATTCCAATAAGTAGTGTTTATTATTTTTGTTGTCAATTCTCAAGAACAAAGAAAATATATAAATTCACTTTCATTATATGTTTAGGCTTTATTCAAATTCTAATCTTTGCTTTTTAAATTGATCATTGCTGAAAAGTGAAGGCAGTTAAAAAGCAGTGTCATGGAAAAAACTGTCCTTTTGACACTACATCTTATTGCAGGCATGTTTATACATGTTTGCCAAAATTTGAATAAGAAGTTCCTTGAATTTTCTGTTAAATATGTTACTTTTTAGAAGTACGACTGGAATTTTGTCTGCTGGAATTTTTCCTATTACTAGTAGAATTATCTGTAGAGAGAAAAATAAATTTAATAGAACTTTTTTTCTCCCATTCCATTTGAAGTTTTAGAAGTTTCATGTATAATTTTAAAAATTATATTTTAACGTGTATCTTTATTCTCTGGATATTGTGTGAAGAGCATATGCTTGTGTTCTAATTAGACATTAAAGTGAAGATGGAAAGGTTTAAGCTGTATATTAGATAAGGGCTGCTGCATTTAACTGTTCTTATGGACATGTCAGCTGAGGCCATTTTTTATATATTTTGGTGTTCCAATTAACAGATTGTTCTTGGGGGTACATGTCAATGGTTGGAGTGAACATAGAATAACATCATATCCTTTTTCCTCAGTATAAGCCAACCGATCTGTATCAACCAAATTCATACAATATCGACCTGAAATTAAAAAAAACATAATTAACAAAGCTGTTTTTATCTGTAACTAAAAGTTCAAAAGCTGTAAACTCATCTTTATAAAATATAAGCAAACTTAAGTTTTATTTAGTAACTAGTTTAGTCAAAATGACATGATTATCAATTTTTCCCTCAGTATTTCAAGCTTTTTTTTTCTCTATCAATAAACAATATTGTCTTTCACCAAAATTTTCCATGCTCATAAAAATTTAGTTTTGAAGAGTTTAACACACCAATATTAAAAAAACAAAAAACTATAAATTAGCAGCCTGTTAAATGTAACATTTCTCTTGAATTTTTATTACATTTTAACTGAAAGAAAATAGATTTTTTTAAAAATTTCAGTGTTTGGATGTGGAAAAAAAGCAAAAAAAAAGCACTCATAAATTTTGAAGTAATAACCAATAAAATAAAAATGTTAAATTTAGTTTTTGTGAAATGGCTTGTAAATCTTAACAATTCCAAAACAAAACTGCTTTCATTTAACCACCACAGAGACCCTTTTGTGCCTGCCATCAGCATAGCTGATGTTAGACTCCAGGAGAGCAACACACTACACCTCCTTGGCCTCACATGAAGTGGAGTGATTATATTAAATCAATAACTGCACCTACTGCAAGAAAAATTGGGTCACTGTGTTGTACCAGAAAAATTTTCTTGTCAGAATCCATCTTGCACATTTATAAATTTACCATTTGTCCGAGCATTGGATACTGTTGCCATATTTGGTCTGGTGCTTCTGCTGTGCATCTAGAGATTTTTGACAAAATCCTAAGAATGATCTGCAATGTAATCAATCCTGGCCAGACAGCCCAACTTCAGTCATTTTCTTACTTCTTCATTCTGTCTTTTCTACAAATATTTTCATGGCAACTGCTCTGACCAGCTTTTTACCCCCCCAAGTTCCACAAATACGCAAATTTAAGTATGCTATGAGATTGACACCTAGGTCCCACCTGTTTACTGTTGAAATGGAAATGCCGCTTTTATTCCTACAATTTCTTCTCTTGCACTTACCACCTGATGAACTCACTTCCATTTACTTGTTTCCCTGATAGCTATAATCTCCAAAAAATTTAAAGGCAATGTCAATCACCATCTTCTGTCTTCTTGATTCCCATTCATCTTTTGCCCTTTCTTCAATCCTCTCTATACTCAGTCTTTTATCTCACTTTTACTTTATCTGCATACCAGTGATGTTTCTGCTTTGTTTGGGGTGAAACAATTAAAAAAAAAAAAAAATAATAATAATAATAATAATAATAATGATGTCTCTCTACTTGATTTTCAGCATAGCTACTTTCTTACATATAAGAAAGTACCTGTAAACCAGAGATATTGTCATAGACACTTGTACAATTTGAACAGGACTCTTTGGACATCAATTATGATGATCCAGTGACAAGAATGTTTAAAATGGCTGGTGATAGCTTTATTCATGGATTTTTAATTTACAGTTGTTGTTCTCTTTGACTGGTTGTCATTCTATTTAACCAATAGCTGGGGGAAGCAAAGATGGATTCCTACATTTCCCAAGCGTGTTTGTGCAAAAAGCAAATGCAACAAGTAAAATCCAAACTCAGCTTTTACCAATTTCTCATTTGTAGGTGTTATCCATTTCATCACTTGCACATCCATAAACATATATATTTATTTTAAAATTGACTTTAATACTTTAAACTGTATTAAATATTTTCCATTGTGAATAAGCATAAACTCTAATTCAGGCATGGGCAACCTTTTTCAAACAGTAGGATGCATGAAGTACAGAACATCATAACGTGGGCTGTAATACTAAAAAAAGGTAATTTTTCATTAAAGATACTGCAGCCATTTCCCTAACAAAAGACTATGCATATAAACATCTACCTTAGAAATGAGGTTGATTTTTTTTCTTTGAAGAAGATTCCTATAATAAAAAAAAATAATCTTGGCAAAATTATCACTGATGACAGAGTGATTAACATACAATTCTGTCTGTGACTTGTTTCTAATTTATTCATTTGACTATACAAAAATATTTGTAAAAGAAGAAATATATTTATTCTCTAGAGAAAAATAATTATCATCATTGACATTTTTTGTTTCTCAAGCAGATTTTTACAAGTATGATCTTCTTTACTGAAAATCACCAATGGCTTAAAATGCTGACAATGTCACCTTCAACGAAAAGTTACAAAATTCAAGTAACATTGCACTTAATCCTTACGTATATGGTTGAACAAGAGAGAACAAAAGGAAACAAAGAATATTTTAAAAGAATAATTTCATATTTATGACAATCTAAACTCTAATAAAGAACTAAACATCAATTATAAGAAAACAGAATGTATGGCTGTCAGTAAACAGAAAAGCCCAACATTCAAATTACAAAATGGAGATACCAAAATCAAGCAAGTATAACAATTATCTGGAAAAGTGAATTAACAGAGGATGGAAAATATGACAAGGAAATTCAAAGGGAAATTGGGATAGTGAAAGCTGCTTTCCAAAAGATAAGCAAAGTATTAAGAAACAGGAAAATGTTGTTCGAAACAAAGAAAAATAGTACTGAACTGTTATATAATATCAGTCCTCCTATATAGCTATGTATGCTAAGAATCTCCTCACAGATGAAGAAGAATCTTGAAGGAACAGAAATGAGGTTCTACAGAAGAATGATGAAAATACTATGAACTGAATATGTGAGCAACAACAAAGTTTTAGAGAAAATCAAAACAAAAAGGACATATTAAAATGAGATTGTTGAAATTTCTAAGGAACTAATGAGGAAGAGAGCTTAGAGAATTTGACACTCACAAGACATATTGAAGGCAAGAGAGACAGGCAAACAGCACATAACCTATCTAACAAGCTTGAGTAAATGAAACAGGGTTTAGGAGATCTAGTGAAAAGACAAAATTTACGAGGAGCGAAAAAGAGGTCTATGACGATCCACATCCTGAATAGACATGGCACATAGAAGTAGAAATTGATTTTTCTTTCCAACTTGACCTCATTTATTCAACTACAGTGTAACCCGGATATAAGAGACCCAAATATAAGAGAGATTTTATCTGGTCCCAAATTAGAGCCTGTGTTAATGTAAACAAAATAGACCAATCCCGGATATAAGAGACTTCTTCTCCGGTCCTGACAACTCTCTTATATCCGGGTTACACTGTACATTATTAAAAAAAAAAACACAACTTAGCTGTTGTGTAAAAGCAAGTTGAAATAAAAGTGTAAAAAGGACATTCTTTGAACAATATTTGTAAAATTTTCAATTGTAGTTTCTTTTTATTTATAGAAAATAATTCTTTAATTGACAGTTTTATCTTGACATTAGATTTTAAATACCTAATTTACATCCTTCTGGCTTGGAAGGTAGCATTATTTCTTTAGAACATACTCATCTTGGTAAATATTTTCACTTAACAACCATAAGAAAATCATATAAATAAGTAGAAAATTTAAGTTCATATTAAAATAGGTTACATTGACCTTTTTTTGTTCTTATTTATATTTCTGGTTGTCAGAAAAAAGTCACAGAAAAAAATTATCAGAATTCCATTTGTTAGAGCAAAGAAGAATTATAACTTCTACTTGGGAGGAGGAAAAAAGTCACAAAAAGTAATATTTTAATTTATTTAATATATCTTTAATGAAATGAACCATTTAAATTATTGTAGTAATATTTTAGTAAACTAGTTTAAAATAAAGTAATATTTAATAAATAAAACTTATTGCCAACATTTATTTTCATTGTTGATGCTATTAATTTTTATTTTTTATTTTTACTGTCCTTATTCTTATGTAAAGAATAGTTTACCTGACCTCATATTCTGATTTAACATTTTTAAAGCTTAAAGTTCAAACATCTCTGAATTAATAATAATTTTTTCCATAAATAGATAAAATGTAATTCAACATTTGTGTGGAACAAATAGCTCAGATAATATTTTGATGTATATTTCATATTTATTGTAGTTTTGATATTTTAATTTTAAAAACACATTTTTTTCAACTTGTTTTCATATTATTTTTATTTAGCAAATGTTAAAAAAACTTTAGATGGTTGTAAAATGTGAAGGGAAATCTTGGAAAATTATTTGCAAAATTATACTTTCCTTTTCTATTTATGAAAAAAGTCATTCATTAATTTACAAATACTATAAAAATGTATATAGCCAGGTAAATAGTTTTCTTAATACAAAAGTAAAAGAACAATTTTGATAGTGTTATCAATGAAAGAAAGTGCATCTTTTAATTGTATTATTTTGCACATTTTTTCCCTCTTTATAAAACTACCATGATTCAAAGATCAGAAGAAAAGTGATGATATGGTTTAAATTGGCTCCAGACAAAAGCCCAACCTCTTATCCCAAAGGTGGACAAAATCCAAGGCTCATAAATTGAAAATTTAAGAAACTTTTAATTCAAACTTTAAATTGAGAATTTCTTCACATAAAATAAAAGTTTTATAGGCTACTAGGATTGCCAGAAAAAATTTGTTTTAGAGGTTTGATCAGTTTACTATGAATTTATATATAGCAAATCCAGAAATAAATCTTTCTTGTACATATAAGTATATATATATTGGATATTATTATTAATATATCAATTTGACATTGAAATTAGAATTAAAAGTTCTTTAAATTTTCAATTTATTTAGGAGACTGGGATTTTGTCTGCTAGGTTCTTGTCCCAGATTCAACAAAATCACATGTGCAAACTAGGAAACAGGAATAAAGGAGATTCTTATTTTTTTTCTTTCTTATTTATGAGAAAGTGTTTACTCGTTTTCATACTTTGATTTTACAGTGTAACACGGATATAAGAGAAACCAGGATATAAGAGAGATTTTCTCTGGTCCCAAATTAGAGCCATACTTACCTAAACAAAATAGACCAAACCCGGATATAAGAGAAACTCGGATATAAGAGACTTCTTATCCGGTCCCGACAACTCTCTTATATATGGATGACAAAAAAATTTAATATTTTATTAAATTTTTTTGTCATCCACAAATTAATGCATAAAATATATTTTCATCAGGAAAAAATATACAGTGTAACCCGGATATAAGAGAGTTGTCGGGACAGGAGAAGAAGTCTCTTATATCCGAGTTTCTCTTATATCCGGGTTTGGTCTATTATATATACATTAACACAGGCTCTAATTTGGGACCAGAGAAAATCTCTCTTATATCCGGGTTACACTGTATAAGCCAAAATTTTTAAATGCTGTTTAAACTCAAAATTTCTAGGGCATATAGTAAGGAAAGAGGGCTTAGAAAATCTAACACACACCGGGTATATTGAAGGCAAGAAGGACAGAGGAAATCAGTGCATAACCTACCTAACTAACGAACTTGTGCAAATGGATTGTAGTACAGGGATTAGTAAAAAAGATAAAATTTACTAAGAGCTAGAAAGGACTGGAAATCATGGAGAACCATAATTTTCCATGTCCTGAAGTGACACAGCACATAGAAGAATTATGTTTGTACACATTTAGAACTAGAATTTTTTATCTGCAATAAATACATGTGTATAAATATTTTTTCACAAAACTATTTTAACATATTCATAATTTTTAATATGTTCACTTTACTTACTACTTTTTAGTCATGTTATTCTTTTAATAACTCATCATCATCATCCAGTTACACTACTTGTATGGATTCTTGTGACTCTGTTGGCATCCAATTCTATTGTTCATCATATTCAACAGCTCAGAGGGATTTCAGTTTATGTTGTCAAAAATCTGCTTGATATAATCTTTGGCTTGTTGTCCTCTGCAAGTTCTTCCTTTTGTAGGCTCCCACTTCACTAACAATTTCATCTTTAGCTTTCCAGAAATGTCCCACAAATTTGACTGTACACTCTTTGATAATGTCTGATATTGGATGATGGTTCCCATACAATCATCTAAGTGAATTCAAATCCACTCTTAGCATGTGAGTGTAGGCTCCATCCAATCTTCTTTCCATACTGAGCAGCCATACAAAAGAACAGTGGTAACAGTTGCTTGAAAGAGGTTCCTTTAAATGTTGTCTGGAAGTCTAGATTTCCAAACTAAAGATAACTAGTCAATGGCACCCATACTGTCAGCTGTATACAACCTAAGATCAATGGTGAAAAAAGGCTTTGAGTGAGTAAAGCCTGAAGGTCTTAGCAAAGAGAATCCTTCTTTGGACATAGTGGACCGGTGCTACAGAATCACAAACTGTACCAAATAACAGAAACCACATCACTTTGGTGCCAACAATTAAAATGGATAGCACATGTAACTTGAAGAGAAAATAATGACATAATCAAGATGTTAACATTCCACACCACTTGAAATAGAAGGTTCAGAAAAAAACCTCTAATACTGGAAAGAGCAATAAAAATTACTGGACCTGAGAAAGCCTATTTTCCTAAAAAATGTTTTAAAGAGAAAGATTTTATAAATTTCAACCAAAATCAATACTGACTGATTGGTTAGTGAATGCCAAATGTTTCCTTATAGTAGGTATCCCAACACTCAGCTTACAGCTGATAAAATTCTTAACACTAAAAAATGCATATATTCAACTTGCCGTGTTGTTTCATTCAATATCTCCATAAAACCATAATGCATACCAAATAAAAGCTGATTTCATGAACTTTGTTTCTATCTTATTTATTTTTATATGTGCTACAGTGTGCGATGAACATTACAGTTTGAAAATAGACATTTTGGTGATTTCGCAAAATTTTGCTCATTTTTTTTGTCACTGACGGCAGTTTAGACTTCCTCAAATTTTGTAATATGCGCACTCCGCAGGGTTTATTACAATTTTGGTAACATGTTAGTTTGAAAGTTAACATTCTAAGCTTCATCTTCATATATTTTATACTTTTTAATTTTAATAAGAAGTTTGCAAACAATTCAAATGAAAAGTTTGATCGTAAAATTCAAATGCTTTTTGTAAAAATAAAAACACGTAAAATATATCATTAAAACGCTCATTTAATAATCTATGAAACTAAATCAAATATGAAATGATAGCTCCATTTTGCACATGTGCGATTATGTGTAACCATGTGTGTTTCGCTTGGCCATCATTTCAACTCCATGCAATAGTCAATACACAGCATCAACTTTACGCTCAGATTCAAATCACAAAAAAAAACGTAAGACTTATTGACCGACAAATGTTCATATTCAAAGAATTCTACAAAAAATTCTAGAATGTCTTTTATGTTTTTGCAGTATTCTCACAATAATTATCAGCATTTCAGTTACCAAGTAACATTTTATTTTTGTTTAAAGTTACCCCTTCAAACAATTTTCTTACTTTTTAATTTATCTAATGAATGGATTTTAGTCACGATTTATTGCTATCTAGATACAAATTTATGATTTAATATTCATTTTCCTGATTTATTATTATTTCTGAGTTAGGACTGTACTTGTTCAGTATCTGCCCCATATACATTCTAATCTGTTGATTTTAGGTCATTTTAACCATGATAAATGGAAAGAGCACCCCCAGAAATGGCTAGATATGAAATTTGGTGTTTCTAGTGTAAGAGGTTTTCATTTTATGACAATTCAAGCAAGTCTAAAATCGGCCTTTCAAATACCTTGTGACAAAAGGTTAAAAAGCAATTTTTTTCAATTTTGAAGTGGAATAATCTAGAATATATCCATTCTATCACTTCCCAAAAAATTAGGCATGTTACTGGTATAGTCATCATGTGATATTTGAAATTTGGGATGAATGTGGCTCTTATTTTCAGTTTTATGTAATAAGAAACCTCAAGTTATGAGTTGTTTGCACATCATTGCAGAAGTTTTGATTTATAAAATTTGCATATTCAGACTGAATTTATTTAAGAAATATGCAGTGATACTATCTGTAATTTTCTTATTAATTTCTTTGTACCTAACAAGGTAGTATAATTTTAACTGTTGTTCTTAATTGCTTTTTAAAATATAGAAGTCCAAATATGGTATTTTGTCCTAATTCATAATAGACAAAAAAAAGGCAGTCGAGCACATGTGTAAAAATAAAAATAAATCTGCCAAAATTAAACTGTTTGAGATATTTTGATGAAATAAAAACTGCTAAGTTTCTTTAATCATGTAGATTAAGAAGATGCAATCAGATAACACCTAGTACCTGTTTGAAATTTTCATCTGTGATACCTACTTATAGGGAAATGGCTAATATTACCATTCACCAAAGTGTGTATTTACATTGCTTTTACAGTTGGAGATTTTACTACATAGATAAGTAAATTCTTATTCTTCACATGCATGAATAATGATATTTGAAACTTTTGAATTTTTATACTATTTTCTCAGCCAAAGTATTCTATTTATTTTTCATATTTTATCTTATGCGTGTTACTCGAAAATTGTGTAAATTTGGACTTTGAAAATTGTAAGTTTGTCAACGTGTTTTAGTGAAATTTGTTATTGTAATCAAGAGTTGATAGAAAACAAATTATTTTATTCTAACTGAAACAGAAATAAAACCTCAAATATGAGAATAATTCTAAATACTTATTTTTCCATGTTTAATTTTGGTAGTCATATAGCTAGTGAAAATATTTCATAATTGTGAGGAGTAGGTAAAAATTAAAACTGATATAAAAAGTTCATTTTAACTATTATTAATTCTGTCAATTTTTATTTCAAAGATTAAGTAACAACTAATATTGAATTTTATTAAATACTAACTTAAAAGATGCCCTATCAGGTGGCAAAGTTAGATCCTGGAGAGGGCTCTTGATTGGGCCTTCATCACAATAGATAGGGAGAAGTAGATGCAATAGGCAACAATAAGCTACAGAAAAACTCAAAATTGATCACTGCATTTAATTTTTGGTTTAATATTTAAGCTTACCTTTTAAAAGGTAAACAATATTTTTTTTGCCACCACTTAATTTAAAAACAATTTGATGTATGTAGGTCATTGCTTTCTGTGCAAACAATTATTTATTTCATGGGTGGCTTTTGCTGGATTTCGTAATTAATTTTGATTATTCCCAAATTTATTTCCTAGTTATAAAAATTGTTATCGTACAAAAAATTTGCCAAAAAAAAAGAAAAATCATGTTAAAAAAAATATAGCCAAAAACAATTGCAGTAATAAAAACTTGTGAATCCAAAATTTCAAAATTGCAGGTATGGATCCGACCTGGAATGTTTTTAATTTGCTCACAGATTTGGCTTGATTCCAAAATGGTATGATATTGAACTACAGCCTATAGGAGTAAATTTGAAAAAATGTGACACAGTGACACAGTGACATTCACATTTATTACATAGATATTAAATAAAGTCATATTTAATTTATAGTAATTAAATATTTATAAATAAACAATAATTAAAAGTATTATTTAGTGTATATATTAATTAATATAAATAAAATACAAATTTTATTTATTTAGATATATTAAATAAAAAGATTATTTATTTTATGCAGGTTGATTATTTATATGTGCTAGGAAGGTTAACAGAACAAAATGCCAGCAGACAACATTCCAGTTTCTTATATCAAAAGTAGATGAAATCCCAGTCTCATAAATAAAAAAAAAGTTTCATATAAAAAGAAACAAATTTAACAATGAAAATTCAAGGAACTTTAATTCAAGTTTTAATGTTAAATTGAGAAAATAATAATAATAATATAAAATATATACATTTATATATACAATACTTAACTTATACACTTCAATGTCAAATTGAGACAAACACAATATCTTGCATTGTTTTTATCACTTGATGAGTCACTGCTAGAATAAGATGAACCAGGACAAATAGATATCCTGTCTGCCAATACGAATTAGTGACAAAAAAATGAATTACATATATATTGAAAATACAAAACTTTGTAAAAATACAGACAGCATCTCATATTATTAGTCATTTCATTTTTTTTATTGATATAGATAAATACTTATCAGAATCTAAAAGTCTATCAGCTAGATGATGGCAATATATATTTGTACAATTAGATGAAAACTGGTTTGTTCTACATAAAAGTAAACAAATGTCCTTAATTTTGAATTCTCAATAGCCATGTTGTGAGTTTAAAGCTTTAAAATGAGTCAAAAGGCTGATGTATTAGATAAAGAGGCTTATTTCATTAATTCAGAGCATGCAAAAAAGTAAAACGATTGACAAATACCACTGAACTGTAAAAAGATTTGTTGAAGACCCTGGATTAATTTTATAAAGATCTAATAAGGGAAAGTTGCGGATTTTAACTTGACAATTTGCGTTTCATATCAAAAAAAGTATTTATTGAAAAAATTGTCATGCTATGAAATTTTTTAGACAATGTAGCAACAAGAAAGTGTAAAAAAATACAAAATATCTCGTCCTAAATCAAGTGGACAAACATGTGAAACTAATCATTAGGCTACCTTTTAAAACAAAAAGTAAAATTGAATGAAATACGCAACTGAATATATGAAAACAAATTTTCAACCATTCATTTCAGTAATGAATGCTGTGCTATCTTTGATGGACCAGATAAAACAAAGAATGGATGCCTTCTGACAAATTATTCTAACATTTTGAGATATGAACAAGGTAAAAGTGATGCAATATTTTCAGTTGGGATTATAGATGAAATGGTGGACTCCTGGTAAGTCCCAAATGGTATTAGGATGATAGCCCAAATAGAAACTGATTTTTTTTAAGTACATGTAGAGCTGAATCCAGGACAAAATCCCAATCACTTAAATAAAATCCCAGTCTCGTAAATAAAAAAGTTTTGTATTTAAAAAGAAGCAAATTTAATATTGAAAATTCAAGGAACTTTTAATTAAAATTTTAATGTCAACTTGAGACAATACTATTAATATAAAAATATATGAATTTATGAAAATTTGGTAATGGAAGATTATATATGGCATTGTTTCTATTTCAAAAATATAGAGGAAGGGAGCCCCCAAATCCCTACTCCAGAACTGCCCTAAAATCAATTTTTAATCAATTTTTATTTCATAGTTACTGAATTTTCCAAGTTTCAAATTTTTTACTACCTTAACAAAGATTAACATTACTTTTCCCTTCGTGTAGAAGCAAAAAGAAAAAAAAAACATTCCTATGTTAAATATTCTTTTTTTAATTATTTCACACCAAGCAAGGCAATGAAGCCACTAAGACACAAGGTGTTACTGAGTTTAAAAAAATAAAACATAATTAAGAAGTGAGTATAATAAAAGAACAAGAATAAGATAATGATTGACATTTCATTTAAATTAATTTATAAAACAAAAAATACATTATAAGATTAAATGTTATTTGAAAAAAATTGATTCATTAAAGAGTTAAAACAAAACAATATTATTTTGTAACAAAAGAGCCTCTTTTTTATTGCAAATTAGTATTTATAAATTTATTTTTTAGTTCATATTTTTAATATTTTAATTAAAAACTATGAAAGATCAGAAGTTTGATTTTGTAAAATTACAAGATATTAGATTTAAATAGGTTACACCAACCTATTTAAAATAGCAATAAGTGTTATTTACAATTTAAAATTTGTGTTTTAAATTATGCAACAATTTTTCTTTAGGTAAATACATAAAATCTAAATGATTTAATTAAATATATTTTTTAAAATTATTTAGTTTTGGAATTTTAAGTATATTTGTTTTTTATTTTTATGCTAATATCATTTAAGATAATGAAAGTTATAAAAATAGCAATAAAAATATTTTGTTGCATTTTAATTCCGTTAGAGAAAAGGAAGATAAAACCTAAAATCTTTTTATAATTCATATATAAAAAAATGAATCCAGGTTCATATCCCAAAAGTGGATAAAATCCCAGTCTCAAAAATAAAAGTCTCATATATGAAAAGAAATGAATTTAACATTCAAAATACAAGGAACTTTTCATTCAAATTTTAATATCAAATTAATATTAATATCCCCCAATATATATATATATATATATATATATATATATATATATATATATATATATATACATACACACACACACACAGTGTAACCCGGATATAAGAGAGTTGTCAGGACCGGAGAAGAAGTATCTTATATCCGGGTTTGGTCTATTTTGTTTTAATAACACAGGCTCTAATTTGGGACCAGAGAAAATCTCTCTTATATCCGGGTTTATCTTATATCCGGGTTACACTGTATATATATACACACACACACACACGAAAGATCAATTTTGAACAGCATTTGTATATATTGAAATATACATACAAATGTATATTTCAATGTATAGTTATGTTATAGAATTTTTTGAATGCTACATTTCAAATTTAAATATTTGTCCATGTGTGTATGTGAGTGTGACACCAGGTACAATATGTTTTCACTGAGCTTGACAGCATGAGAAAAAATATGTTTTAAATATTTTATATGCATCATAAATATTTTGGTCATTGTTGGTCATTTTCAAAAAGGTAAAAAGCTAGTGTTTAAAACATGGAATAAATGTGTTAACAGAAGTGCTGTACTGGCTGTTTTCTGACACACATTTTTTCCCCTTAAGTATGACTGAGGGTGGTCAAAAGTACTTAGAAGATTATGAATAATCTCAATCTGATATCAAACAACTCATTCAACACCAAGAGGAAAGCACCAAAAGGCATAAAAAGACATTCCCTGTTTGTTATATTTAATAAGGCATGTTTGATACATAAACATAAATTAATATTCAACTTAGTATAAAAATACCAAAAATGAGAAAATACGCAGTCAATGAATGAAAACTCCTGACAAGTGGATCAAGCACTAAATACACACACACACACACAAAATTCAAAGCATACACACACACACACACACACACACACACACACAAATACATGTAAATAATATTAAGGCATGGTATATAAATTTAGAAAGCTTTCAACTTAAAATGAAAGCTAGAAGAAATAAAACATCAAATACCTTGTTCAGCAAGAGCAATCTTGAATTCTGTTTGATCAGCTGCATGACCCAATGTTAAAAGATCCTATTGGAATAAAAACACATTGGTTATTACTATTATACATTGATTCATTCAGACCAGTTTCCTCATTTTTGTTGTTTTTATTATAACATTTTGGTCACTGTACCCTCATGCCTTCTTTCTATGAATTTCTTAGATTGATTCATTAAGACCAATTTCCTCATCTTTGTTGTTTTTATTACAATATTCTGGTTTTTGTATTCTCTGGCCTTCCTCAGATTTTTGTCATATTTGGTAACCTTCTATGAAATTTAAAGAAAATATTTTACTTAATTAGTGGTGATATGCAGAGTTCATTCTTTTATCAGTTTGATCTGGGGGTTTTTTCCTAAGAATATCAGAACTTTCCCAATTAGTTACAACCATAGGAATACAAAAGCAATCATCTGTCTCTGGTAGAGATGAAATCACATGGGTTATGTGACAGCTGCTTAGAGATGCGACTGCATAGTGACAAAAGTGGCAGTAAGTTAGTCCTACAGTCAGTCAGCTTCCAGGAATCATCCTGAGAAGTTGCTTTTTACTTTTTTAGCATGGGTGAGGCAAGGGCCTCGCCTGGTTGGAGGCCAATTCTGCCTTCCCCAGCCAGCTCCTACATGGTGCAGCTTACAATCCCATAGTGCTGTTTCTTTTGGGGAATATATCTTCAATAGATATGGAAAGAAACTATCTTCAGCTCACAGTCCTTAATTTGGGGCAACCCAAGACTCACTGTTTCTCTGTTTGCAGAATGTATCCTTGCTAGAGACATAGTAGATAAATCTGGCCTGCTCAAATCTGGAATCCTAAATATGGCTTCTCCAAAAACACAGAAGAATCTCCAGAAACACAAAAAATCTCCATATTATATGTAAAACCATATCTTTTTGTTCTCTTTTTCACACTGCTTGTTTTGTAGAAATGTGTTATATTTTCTCTGTATAGGACAAATGTATATATGTGTATATAATTTTGCATATGACTTAGCAGTATAAAACTGAGAATAAAGTATATTTATCATTCCATACAGTGTTATATCATGGATATAATAATGCCTACAGTGAGGTAAATGCAAATGGGAGAATAAACATTTCTTCCATAGATCACCCCCTTACCACATACAAAAGTATGCTAGGAGATACAATAGCAATAACATAATAACGTCTTAGAAATGCAGATGGAAAGAGAGTTGGAAAGTAGAACAGCTGAATCATTATTATTAGGTTGGTGCAAAAATAATGTTGTTTTCTCACATGAAGTTGAACGTCAAAAAACGACATTATTTTTGCACCAACCTAATAAAAGGGAATTAATCTAAAGGAAATTATATATAATCTCTTATTTATTATATAATACCCACAAGGAGACAAGTAATTGCAAAATCCAAAGAATCTGCAATGTTATTAGTCCTCACCTGGAATACAGAGTTCACTTTTTCACTGCCTTAACATAGCTTTCCTGTACTTTTTCTATAAATATTTTTATGACAATTGTTCTGATGAGCTTTCTGATACCTAGATATATGAATTTAAGTGCAGTACTTGATTGTCAGTTAGGTCTCATCATTTTACTGTTGAAATTGCTAGATGTAACCATAACTTCTATGTTAACAGTTTCTTCTTTTGCACTTGTGGGCCTCTTTTTCAGTTTCTTGTTTCCCAGTCAACTTAAAAAAATAAATCTGTATCCTTGAATCCTGTTCTTTTATTGTCCTCTCTCCTTAATGAAGAGTGTTCTAAGATTCTTTCACTCACAGTAGCTCCCTGCGTCTTAGTGGCTTCATCATCTTGCTTGGGCTGAGAAGATTGAAAAAAATTCTCTAACTTTCGATTATACATTAACAAAAATTGTTATGAAGAGCAAAAAGATGATGGTATTTAATATTTGTAATAATCTGTTAAAACACTATATGATATTTTATTTGAAAAATCAAATTATATTCTTTAAGATAAAATATTTTTTACTTTGTTTACACTATGGAAGTGTACATTAATGTTCTGGAAAATACTATATTATAGGCTATCATTTTAAAGTTGCTTTCAAATTAACTTACCATATCTGAAATATTTGCAGCTTGAAAAAGTTGACTTCTTGGGTAAGTAATTAAATGGGTGTTTTGTACTGCTCCATAGCAACATGGACACACAACAAATGCAGCTTCACTGTTAATGCATTTCTGTAGTACCATGTCTGTAGCTACACCACAGGCGTGCAAACATGTACCAAGGTCAAATTTACCATGGAAATACCCAAGGTTGCACTGAAATTAAAAAGAAAAAAAAGGAAATGAGAATTACAGGTCTGTGTGTGTGTGTGTGTGTGTGTGTGTGTGTGTGTGTGTGTGTGTGTGTATATATTCCTATAACAACATAAAATTTTTCTTTGGTTCCACTTAAAATCCTTCAAAATTTTGTGTCTACTATCATCACATGACTTTAGGCAATGTAAGATACATAACCAACACTCTCCAAACATTTCTGGCGATTAAAGAATGGTGGTAATACACATATTATTATGTGGGATATTATACCTAAAGCCAAATTTTACAATGGGAAATGTGATAGATGTAATTTATGCCTTGTAGAAAAATTAGTTATCTTAAATCTCCCTAGCTTATTAAACAAGAGAATTGAATTGATGGTCACATGTAGGCATAAAAAAAAGTATCTGTTGAAATATGTTGATCCAGATTAATTTTTACTATAAATTATAAAATTTCCATTTTTTATTTTCTTCTGTTCACTTATCATATTCAAGCATAGATAACTGTATTTGTTTTTTTAGGTTCATTTATTTTACGCAAAAAAAAAAACAATTAATCTCCATTTATTTTACATATATAAAATAAAACCTTTAATCCATGTTCATTTTAAATATAAAATATTTTTTGTATTTAAAAACAGATTTTCACACTACATAATTTTTTTTATTTTTATTTTTTATGGTTTGTTTATTTTATACCCCGCCAAGCCATAATCCCCATATAATATATGAACTGAATCAGCATTGCATTAACCAGATACTTTTAATAAAATTTAAATTATGTAATGGTCAGTCTTCTACCTGAAGATTGCATTGTACATGAAACTTGAGTTGTGCTACTGGTGACAGATAATATGAATATTTATTAATATAGGTTTAATAGCGCTGTTATATTACACTGAGCACTATTTTTATTAACATCAGCTCAGCACTAAATGTGCAATGTCATATATATATATATATATATATATATATATATATATATATATATATATAATATGCCCTGATGAGAGGATGAAGCAGTTAAAAATCTGCAGTCGGGTAAAGGTAACATCAATCAGCTAAAGGACAAATATTTTACTCGTATTAATTACATATACTAATATATTGATTGCCCTATCTTCACAGATGATTGCCATCTTGCCCATCAACACCTACATTCAATCTAGATCATAGTTTACTCTTGAATGACTTCAAAGGTGGCTCTTGAAACAAGCAGCTAATTTGCAAGGTCTATAGCATAGATGGACAGATGTGCTCCAGAGTCTTCACAGCTCTTTCAAGTTATTCTTCACACAGTCTTTAAATGTCATCTTTTTTTTTTTTGGCTTATGCTGAGGGCACTTACCATTTGCAAGCTCGCCATAAAATAGCTGCTTCGGCAACCTACTGTCATCCATGCATACCACATGTCCAACCCATGTCATCTGGTTTTTAATCAGTAAGTTTTTTATGCTTGGACAGCAGGCCCTGAGAATAACAGTGGTGTCTGGTATCATAGACTGCCATTTTATGTTAAGGATTCTCCTTAGATAATTTTGATGAAAGCACTCAAGCCATTTCAGGTGATGGCGGTAAATCATCCAAACTTCTGAAGAGTACAACAGGGCAGTAGTACAGAAATTTAGTAAACTGTCACTTTAGTACAGCTGGTGATGCCTCTGTCTGACCAAAAACATTTCTCTAATTTTTCAAACGCAACCAAGGCCTTTTGGATTCGGGTATGTACTCCAGCATGAAAAGATCCATCTTGAGACAATGTACTGCCAAAGTACACAAATGTATCCAAAACACCCAAATGAGTGCCATTGACAATTATGTTTGATTCAATGTAAGGCATACCAGGAGGAGGAGGAGTGAACATTACTTTGGTTTCCTTCAGACTCATGGTCAGTCCAAACGCAGTAACAATAGCTGAAAAATGGTTCATCAGTATCTGTATATCCCTCTCAGAATGTGTGACAAAGTCAGCATCATCAGCATATAGTAGCTCACTATCAAGGGTACTGAAGATCTTGGACTTGACGTTAAACCTTCAGAGATTGTAAACCTTACCTTTCATTCGAAATCGAAGACCAATTCCAATGTTGCAATCATGAAATGTGTATGAGAGAGCCACAGCAAAGTAAATAGAGAACAAGCTAGACGCGGGAATGTCTCCCTGCTTAAAAACAATGTCAATGGTTATTTCATCTGACAATTCCCTGTTAACTGTGACACAAGCTTTGATATTGCTGTGCATCCTCTTAAACATATTAATGAAATTGCATGGGCATCTAAGTTTAGCAAGAACTTTTCAAAGGGCATCTCAGTTGACAGTAACAAAAGCCTTAGTTAAATCTACGAATATTTGGTACAGAGGCATGTTCTGCTCCAAACATTTTTCTTGCAGCTGTCAGGCAGAGAATATCACGTCAATTGTTCCCCTTCCAAGTCAAAAGCCACATTGTGGTTCAGGTAATATACGAGGACATATATAGCAGCTTGTTAAGGAAAAGTCTGGCCAAGATCTTTCCAACAGATTCAAGGAGTGTTATGCCACGGTAATTGCCACAATCTTGATTTGGATCCATTTCCCTTATAAAGGTAAACAAGGATACCATTAATCCAGTCAGTGGGAATTGGTGTTCCTTCCCAACACTCATGAATAAAGCTATGCACAATTGAATTCACATTTTTCCCTCCATACTGCAGTAGTTCCATAGGTATGCCATCCATTTCTGGTACTTTACCAGTATTAATCTGACTAATGGCTTGATCAGTTTCTTCCTTAGATGTTGAAACGTTTAAATCCATTATGATGTCACATTGTGGTATACTTTTTATAGCAGTTTTGTCTACCACTGAGGGGTTGAAAAACAAATCTGTAGAGTACTGATACCACTGCTTCATGATACCCTCAGAATTTTTTATTAACACTGATCCATCTTTGGAATTGAGTGGAGCCACAGAGGCAGAAGGTGAACCAAATACGATCACAAAAGAGAGTAGAGTTGCTTCATTTTGTGTTGATTAGCTGCTTCTTGTACTTCAGCTGATATATTAGACCACCACTTGGTTTTCATTTCTCTCAGGGCACATTGCAAGTTTGCTTTGTGTGATTTTTCAACCTGTGGTGTTATTCAGATTAGGATCAAGAAGGGACTTGACCAATGAATGGTTTGTCTCAAGCAGCTGGCTGATTACGTTATCATTCTTGTCAAACCAGTCTTTGTGTTTCTTCTGGTTTAGTCTGAGTATGTCACTGCTGGTTGTGTAGACCTGCTCCTTGAAATTATCCCAAGATCCATTGAAGTTGGTGTTGCTAAGGGCATCAGAAAGTTGCTGACAGACACCAGGCTGTTTCATTTTCTCTATTCAAGGGCTTTGGTATTTTAATTCTGGCCATACGTACTTTCCTTCTGACCTGCAATTTAAACTTTCCCAACTTATGATCTGTATCACACTGATCGCACTGCATAAAAGCACGGGCACTGCAGACATCTTTCAAATCACAACTTCTGATAATGATATAGTTGATCATGTGTCCACGCTTTGATCTTGGGTGGGTCCATGTCACCTTGCGTTTTTTTTTGTCCTGGGTATGATGATAAACTACATCCAACAGTAAGTCTTCTGATTGGGAGATTGGAGGTTATAAGGAGCGTGGAACCACCTTTTAATTGCTGTTGGTCCCAAGTCCATTCTGACCCGGAGTGGTAGCATTTGTTAGGGTTCCAGCTATGGGTAAATAGTGAATTTGTGTAAATCCATGATGTGTCTGTTCAGTAACTGGTGGCTAGTGGTAACGTGACTGTGGCTGAAAGCGTCTTTCGACAAGTCATTGCTTTTTGTGAAAGGGACACTCAGAAAAACCTGCAATCAAAGTGGCTACCAGTTATCTTGTAATAGCTTGTCACTGGAAGCTAGCTAGAGAGTGGTGTAGGTGTTGTACAAGCTTACATCCACTGATGTACAGATGTCTTGTTAACTCATCTGATGTGTTATTGTATCTTTTGTTATATTCCTTTAGCGATGAGGAAATGGAGACGTAGGCAGACTTGACGAGTTGGAGGCCTGTAGTCATGAATCTGCATAAATGTGGCAGGAGTTTTATCTAACATTGTTATCTTGCCTCATGGATGGCAAAGGTAAATCTTGATGGAAGTTCCTGTGTCTGAACAGCCCTGTTCAGGGACAGCACTGCTCACCCAGAGTTATCAGAAGGATGCTAGAAAAGGTGCATCAAAAATTGCTTGTCATCCCCTCAGGCTGGTCAGTTTACTGCAGCTGGTGGCTGTTCATTATAACAGTAACAAAAGAGATATAAATACTAAGCAATATGCCAAGGAGCACATCATTGAATATCAGATGTTGAAACATTAGAATGCTGCTTGGTCTTGAAAAATCTGGCAGACCAGAATGGAAAAGAGCTTTGGTGACAAAGGAACTCTGTCGACTTAACATTGATATCGAAGCACTCTTGGAAACTTGCTTCTCTGATGAGGATCACTTAATGGAGGTGAAATCAGGATACATTATCTTCTGAATAGGAAAACTGAAAGGTGAGAAAAGAGAGGAGGGAGTTGGCTTTGCTATCCACTCATATCTTGCTGACAAGATAGACTGCCCCTGCAGCATCAATGATTGTATCATGAAGCTGCATTAATCCAAGATAAATAAATAAATGAACAAATTACAAATCCCTCCCACTAAAATAACCATAATAACTAATAAAAATAAACATAAGTATAATAAGTACCATGTTAATAAAACATAGAAAACCGAAAACAATAAATAAATATATATATAGCACCTGCCTGATACAATGTGATATTCTTCAGTCCTAATTTATCAACTCTGGATTTTGCAATGTGTAGTGATTCTTCCTTGTTTTCAATTAAATAAACCTATGAAAAAAAGAAAAAAAAAGGTAATATTCAGTAAATGTTTTTATCATAAAATGTTCTTTTCATTAAACTTATTAAAACAAATTATGTAGCTATGGAAATAGATTTAAAAGAAACATTTAAATAAGTATAATATTTTCAGTAATGTTTACAGAATTGTTATTTTGTTTTGTCTAAATGTGTCAAATTTTTAATGCAGTCAACCTATTGACAAAGAATATTGGAGAAAAAAAAATAAAAGTATATAGTGTAACCTCGGTTCTCAAATGTCTCACATATAAAACAAATTGGTTTTTGAACAGAAAATTTGAGTTGAAAATGCCTTGGTTATTGAACAAAATTTCAGTTCTCAAATGACATAGCCGAACAAAGTTAACACGAACAGAATGATTTCTGAGTTGACCACTGTGTTGTATACATTCATGCTTTTCTTTTACAATTTTATTATACTGTGACTTTTTTCTCTACATTTATTCCTATTGGAAAAATAGTTTTGGTCTATGAACATTTCAGGTTACAAATGGCCTTTAGGAATGAATTAAATTCGTGAACCGAAGTTCCCCTGTATTATGTTCAAATAATCCAGTTAGAAGGCTACATATAGCATATGAAAGCTATAGATAAAAAATGAATCTGCAATGTTGATTTTCTAAACAAAAAGTAAAAAATCAACATCAACCTGCCCTAATCCTTGTGACACTAGCCAGGAAGCAAAAAACAACTTGGAAATAGTTTCTTAAAAGGGGTCAAGTGAATAAGAGGAAAGACAAGTAGCTCTGTGAGGACCACAAGGTGATGTACACATTGCTAACATCATCTGGGATTGCGAAAAATGAGGGTGACAGCATGCCACCTCAGGATCAATACCACAGCCTATATTGAAATGCTAGACATGATCATCAAGTCCTAGATTATAGCTCAGAAATGGTGAGCAAAAACATTTCAAGAACATTTCACCCCCAAAAAGTGTACTCCTAGCATTTGATATGATTTCCAGTGATTACTACATCTGGGGTGTTGCTGAGAAGAGACCAAGCAGCAGCCCCAAAATTCCAATAACTGGTCATCATTGCTAAGGAGGTATTTCAAGGCTGTCTATAGATATGAGGGTAATTTTATTAAATAAGCTTTTTTCTATTTCCCTAAGTGGAACAAATTAATATATATATATATATATATATATATATATATATATATGTGTGTGTGTGTGTGTGTGTGTGTGTGTGTGTGTGTGTGTGTGTGTGTGTGTGTGTGTGTGTGTGTGTGTGTATATATATATATATTATGGTTGTGTGTGTGTGTTTAAAAGCATTAATTCGAGCTTTGCTTAACTGGAAGTTCCTTGTAGCTGAACAGTTATAGCATGCCAGACATAAAGTTGGTTCCTCATAGAATATAGGTTCAATTCCTGCTGAAGAACAGATATTTTCTACAAAATTTATGGAACATTCAAGCTGGTAAATGTAATTTATACTTTTGAATTAAATAACAGCATTTACTTAAATATGTATATCCATAAAAATAACACATAAACAGAAAATAAATATATATATATATATACTTTGAGGAACCCAGATTCTAGCATATACTAGACCTAAGAATCTTACGGAAATTATAGGTAGTAACCAAATTTCAGATGATAAGGTAACCTGTAATAGACCAAGAATAAAAACAACAGGAATTTCCCAACTAAGTATCAACAAAAGGAGCCTATGTTGTAACCACATTAGACACACCATATTAAACATACCAATTCATTCACTAGCTCAGTCACTAAATCTACTTTCAAAATCTACCACAACTCTAACTGTAGAAGTCATAACATAATTTACTTATTAGAACGAACACTATGCCAGAAACAATGTGCAAAAATCTGAATGGCCCTTTCACCACAGAATTAATAATTATCGGAATCAGAACAAGTCAGTTCCCCACAAAAGATTATTACCTGTAGAACAACATTTCTGCCTAGAAAAATATGATTTTAAAAGCCATGCAAAATTCACTATAATTGAAAAAATAGAAATAGACAGAAAAGAT
Source organism: Acanthosepion esculentum (assembly GCA_964036315.1). Lineage (NCBI taxonomy): Eukaryota > Metazoa > Mollusca > Cephalopoda > Sepiida > Sepiidae > Acanthosepion > Acanthosepion esculentum. Next base: position 56,215 of record CAXIWW010000906.1, on the reverse strand, counting down.
AACCTTAGAAAAATACTAGAGGAACATGAAGACAAATGGATTTGGCACCGCAAAACACTTCTTCTAAATGGACTTAAAGACAAATTTAACAACACAGAATTAATATATAACCCCATAAATCAAGCCCTACCAACATTTCTCACTCACACAAGATAGACATGCTTGCAGAGGTGCTGAGGTTTCACACTTATACACACACTCACAAATATATACACATACACACATCACATACCCCCAAAAAACTAAAAGATAACATACACTTAAAACACACACACATACACAAAAACAAACCACATCCCATTCCCAGCAACCAATAAAACTGTCAAAATGACCAAGGAAGGAATTCTGAGAGTCAAGAATCTCCCATCCTCTATCTTAAAAACAACTTGAAAGAGGTAATTTAACCAAAACAAGGAATGAGCAAAATTAATGATAAAAAACAAATGAAAACGACAGATAAAGTTCATTTTCTTCAGAGACAGTCATTCACCCCAGTAGCTCACTGCCACTAACAAGCAGGGATTTTTTTCTCCTGATGATGGTCATGTAGCCAAAACTAGTCGAGGAACTTAATTGAAATAGTAAAACAAAAAACATTAATCTACAACCCAGTGTATCTGAAAATTTTAACATTTTATTGTTCAAAAACCTGTAGAAAAAGACATATATAAAAGTAAAAGAGGATCTGAGTATCTAAGAGCATCAAGAATCTGCAGTCCCCAATATTTACCTAAAGAAGAAACATACATAGAAAACACATTCAAAAACCTACAATACCCATATCATTTCATCCACAACGCAAGAAGAAAGGCATACAAAATATACAACTGAAACAAAAATAATAACATAATCCGCAATAATAAATTACATGAAAACAGATGCATAATACTACCGACCAACTTTGTCACATCCACTATCCAGAACAACCTATCCCATCTAAATAATCTTAAAATAAACTCAAACACTTCCAAAACCATTATGGATATACTCAGATCCTCAAACACTTATAGCAATAATATTTCTGAAGCAGGCATTTATAAAATAAATTGCCAAAACTGTTCCTCTCAATATATTGGAGAAACAAGGAGAAATTTTTTTAAAAAATCTATGAGCACAAAAGAGACCTCACAAAAAACAACTAATGCACTAGAAATACATAGAAATAAATTCAGCCACAAGTTTTATTTTAAAATTGCTACACTCATAAAAAAGAAGATAACTCACTCAGAAGGAAAATCCACATGAGTGCTGCCATTGAATATTATCCAAATATGTATCTATGTCCAGGCTTTTCACCTATATCACCTAACAGAATTACTACTCTCCCAAGCAAATGTATACAACTGCATCAAGAAATCAAAAGAAAATGGTTGTATCTGTTGACACAGCAATAAAAACAATATTTCTACACCTGACAGTACTTGACGTAGTTTTCAGTTGACAATATGAATACAATAGCATTTTCTAAATTCTTCCAGTTGCTAAGGACATTTTGTTTTGTTGTTAATAGTTATTTTGTTTTTAATAAATTCATTTCATTTTTGCTTTGAAAAAGTCCACATTGGACAAAACGTGTAGGCTAATAATAGTTTTTCTATTGATTTTATATATATATATATATATATATATACACACACACACACAGACTGAATTATACATGCACAAACATATATACTGCATTATACGTACACACATATGAATTATACATGTACTGAATTATACATACTTATATACACACACATATTTATATATATACTAAATTATACATACACAAAAATATACAAATATATATAGTAAATTATAAATACACACACACATACTAAATTATACACACACACAATCACATACTAAATTATGCACACACACATACTAAATTATACACACACACTAAATTCTGCATACACACACATACTAAATTATACACACACACATACTAAATTATACACACACACTAAATTCTGCATACACACACATACTAAATTCTGCATACACACACACATACTAAATTCTGCATACACACATACTAAATTCTGCATACACACACACACACACACATATATATATTGAATTATACACATTATTATACATACACACACATATACTAAATTACACATATACATACACACAAACACACACATATAGAAAATACTAAATTATACATACAAAAATATTCATATATACATACACACACATATATATATATATATATATATAGTAAATTATACATAGACAAAAATATACATTTATATATGCACATATACTAAATTATACATAGACAAAAATATACACATGTATGTGTGTGTGTATATATGTGTGTGTGTGTGTGTGTGTGTGTGTATATATATATGTGTGTGTGTGTGTGTGTGTGTGTGTGTGTAGGCGGCCTGATGATTGTGTCCAGCATGAAACAGACTGTCGCCCCCGAGCGTTGACTTCAGTGTGTGTGTGTATATATATTTCCAGATATGTGAGTCTCCACTCAGAAAATTGTTTGTTTTCTATAAATAAAATTATGCTTCTATCTAGCGAATACACCTAAAATTAGATATTATAAAAAATAAAGTAAGTTTTAATCTCAGTTTTAAAGTGTGTATTTCAAAACTGGAAAACATTTTTTTTTAAACCCAAAGATAAAATTCTTCTAAACAAGGAAAATTTACAAACTTTATGGTTTTATCTGGCGAATACATTTAAATAAGAATTAAAATGATTAAAATAATTTTTAATTTCAATTTTAAAATGTGTATCTAAAAAAGAACAGATGATACTCGCAGATACACATTCTAAAAATGAAACTAAAAGCTTTTAATTAATTTTAATATTTAATTTTGGGTGTATTTGCTAGATAAAAACAAATTTATTTAGGGGGGAAAAAATAACTGTGATTTTGCAAAACAAATAACAGTTGACTGGCATACCAGAAAAGAATTGCTGTATTTTTTTTTTTGCTTACTTTATAATTTTTGAAGGAATTTGCTTCCTTGGGTCAGAAAAGAAATGAACATCTTCTTTAAGATGTCTTCTAATTGAGTGTACAATTTCAAGAATATTGATAAAGATCAGTCACTTTGATTTTGCGAAACAAAGTAATGTGTAAAAAAAATAATTCAATGAATAAAAGTACATACAAATTACATATTTAGAAAGATAATTTTATTTCCTTCCCAGCCATATGAATATTTTTATGATTGGACCAAAAATACACAAGAATTTGCAAGTAAAACAGACTAAGTTGCAAATTTATCAATCTCAAACAAAATCAGATATCGACTGGAAATGCTATCATTACACAAGAAAATGAATGGCTTTCTTAGAAAGGAAAAATACTAAATTGAAGGAATTAAACAAGAACATTAATAAGATTAAAAACAATGACATTTGGGTTAGAGCAGACAAATGTAACCTCTCACAATACCACAAAATCCTCATGGACAAAATTACTGATATTTATAAAAAAGATGGATATAATAGTAGGATCTCCAAGATCAATAATGTGACAGCCAAGTTAGCTAATAATCTTAATACTGCTGATAGAATGGGGAAAATCCATACTAAAGATGCCTATATTTTATTTAAGGACCATACACCCAACTTTTCTAATAATACTCAATCTAGATAATTAATTCCACTAAAACCAAAACATATAGTTAAAAAAATAACTAATAAACTATTAATTAAAACCTGTCAGTCTTCGGAAGGATTCTTCTAGACCATCAAATGGTTCGCTAATATGAGGGGTAAAAATAGAGAAACTTTTATTAAGTTTGATATTATAGACTTTTATTCCTCTATCTCCAGAGAGCTCTTAGTGGATTGCATAAACTTTGCAAAAAACTGATGATGAAATTAATATCATATTTACCGCTAGGAAATCACTCTTAGCACTTAATAATTCTACCTGGATTAAGTGCAAGAATGACGATTTTGATGCTTCTATGGGAGCATATGATTCGGCCCAGGTTGCTGATCTAGTCTGCTTCTATATTCTAGATATTCTTAATAGAATTGTAGATCCTAAACTAGTAGGCATATATAAAAACAATGGACTCATTTTCGTTCCCAATAGCAATGGTCCACTTACTGTAAAGTTACAGAAGAAAATTGTTAGAGTCTTTGTGTGATGACTTACCCCGGAACTCGAAACGCGTACGAACGTGTCTTGCCTGCGTGGCGAATCCTGCAAGAAACATGGCCGCGTTTTATGCGCGCCGGTCTCATTCAGAACGAGATTGCGTAACAACACATGCAAATTTTGGCAGTGTCGGAGTGCCATAAAAAGGAGACGTTAGCGGCACAGACACTAGCAGTCTTTCGTCGGACGTGCAAACTGACTGACTGGCGTACTAAGAGGCAGTTATAGCCGGTACGTTGATTTGGGTGTCCGTTTCACGACTGTGTAACGGCCGAGGAAAGGAGTCTTGCAATCTCTTTCTTTGTAGCGACGACAGAGAAGAACAGCTTTCGTCACATTGACGTGAAAGTGGCGGAATAGAATTTTTTCGTACTTGTTTTTACCGCCTACACTTTGAGTTACTGGGATTTAAGACTGACATTATTTCTTACCTCAAAATTGTAGATTATCTGGATATCACACTTAACCATAATAGTAATATTTTTAAACCTTACCATAAAGGACATAAAACCCCTAACTACATTAATGTTGATTCTAACCACCCCTATGCCATTGTGAAACAGATACCCATTACTGTCGGCTCCAGAATTAGTAAGCTTTTATCTAACAGGACTATTTTTAATTAAAAAAAAAAAGAAGAATTTAATGATAATGCTCTCCAAAAAAATGACTTTAAAAATAAACTATCTTAGTTAAACATGATGAGTAACACAGAAGTAGATAATATGGGTTGTAAACACATAAATAGAAAAAGAAAGATCATATGGTTCATCCCACCTTCCGTAAGTTATCCAACACTAATATCAGACAAGTTTTTCTGAAGTTAATAAACATTTTCAAAAACAACCCTTTAAAAACTTCAATAGGAAAAATATCAAAATAAGCTATTCCTGCACAAATAACATGTACAAAATTATAAATTCACATAATAACTACATTCTAAGTAAATTTTATAGGATCAACAATAAACCTGGTATAGACTCCCACCCATGTAATTGTAGAAATAGTGAATATTGTCCAGTTGAAGGAAAATGTAGAGCTTCGGTTATTTACCAAGCAACTATTTACCCCAAAGAAAATAAGTTAAATCACAATATTTACATTGGAATTTCTACAGGGGAATGGAAACTGCTCTTTCCAAATTATTTTGGGAATTGAGGGAAAATAGGTTTTGCTCAAACTCCTAATAATTTTAAGGGTAAATATAATCTGTGTTTAGAAGAGAAGATTAGAATAATCAAATTCGATAATCAAAGTATACTACTAAACCACAGGAATGAGTTAGTTTCCAAATGCCATCACAGGAGTAGGTTTAAAATAAATTATTATTTATCTTGCTTAATGTTATCATCTAACATATATATCATTATTTCTACTCCATTTCAACCCTATCTGATAACCTTCCAACAGCTTACATTTTTGTTTGTTTTTTGTTGGTAATTTATAGTTTTTTAAAATTGTATATGTTTAAAATATGTTTAAAAAATTTTTCTCCTATTCCTTTCCTTATTATATTTTATCTTCATAAATCTTATTATCAATATTTTTATCATTTTTTTAATTATTTTTTACCTTAATTATTGTTCTTATTCTTTTATCATCTTGCTCTTTTAAAATTTTTATTATTATTATAATTATTACCTTATTTTTTTTATTTTTGTTCTTAGTACTCTTTTAATTATTATTTATTGGGTTTTTAATTTATTTTTATTATTTTATATATGTATATATATTTTATTTTATATATTTTTTATTATATTTATTATTATTTGTGTTAATAAAATTTTACATGTTACTGTTTTACATACATTTTCTTAATATATTTTAAAAAAATATCTTAAATTTAAATATTTTTAAGTAATTTTTCTTTATATAAACTATCTATGGTTATTCTTATTTTTTGCTAGCATAGATTTGAAAAAAATATTTTCTTAAAAAAGGAGAAAATATATTTTTTGTTCTTTGATTTAGAACTAATATTTACTGTTTTCCATTTTAATTTTTGAAATTGTTTGAATTTGTGTCTAATTTTGTGATTCTGTTTCAACCTGATTTGGGATGTTAATATTTTAAAATATAGGTCAAGGTTATTTTGACTGTTTCTTTGAATTAGACACTTCCACTTCCCTTGATATTGGGAGTTTAACTTAATGTCTATATCTTCATCAGCAGACTCCCACTTCCTCTCTTTCTTTTTTTTCTCTTCTATTAATTATTAAATGTTTAAATTTTAAGCTCCTATTTTATTTCTTCACACTTCTGAGTTGACAAAGCCAACAAATCCTATTGGCAGAAATAGCTTTTCAAATGAGGTAAATCTGGATTTCTATTCCATGTAATATATATATATATATATATATATATATATATATATATATATATATATATATATACACACACACACACTGAATTATACTTGTATATATATTTATATAAAGACAGGTTTTATTGAATAATTTTGACATATTCTGTCTACTTATTCATCAGAGTTCATATAACCACTCTGATGATGGCTCATGTGAGCCAAAAGCTTAGATCAATGAACAACAAAATAACAAAAATATCTAAATGTTGTACAGTTTTTGACCTTTATTTTCTCCCAAAGCTAAAGCCACTGTACAAAACTTGAAACAGCTCATGATCAAACACAATAGACATTTGTTGTCTGCTATATTTAACAATATATATATATATATATATAGATATATATATATATATATATATATATATATATATATATATATATATATACTTAATATCTTTGGGTTTTCTTTATATGATATGTTGGTTCCATTTTCTTGCTGGATCCTGTACAAACTTTTTGTTAAAATTAAACATTACTAATACCATCTAATGAGAAAAACAACCTTTTTGTCAATCTGTTTCTAGTATAATTATTATGATACAAAATGGTAAATAATTTTATAAAAATGCAACTTACCTGACAGTATGGAATAAGGCTAGCCAAAGTAATTCCAAGATGTCCCTAGATAAGAAGAAAAAATAAGGTACTGGAATTTTAATAATCCCAAAATATAAAATATTTATTTAACAAATTTAACTAAACAAAAATAAGTAAAGGGTGCAGATTTATGTTTTGGTAAGATTCGATAGCAGTACTCTTGAAAAGTAAGTTACTTTCTGTTTTAATAAGTGTGGCATTTGTTAGATTAAAGTTGTGGTTGAATTTATTTCTATGTATGACTAATGGATTTGATAAATTGTTGTATATAAGGTCCTGTATATATGACTGTCGACCTGCTATATGAGTACAGTCATTACTGACACATTTTACATCTACCCAAAAAGTGTGGACATTCAGTATTTTCCTTCTAGACTGATCACTAACCCAAAGAGCCCAGCCTGCCCAACTGTTTAATCCAATTTAACTAATTAAAAATAAAATACAATTGATAAAAATCATTAAAGAGGAAACAAAGTAAAAGAATTGATATAGTTAATTTACAAAATTCAATTTAATAGATATAAACATGTAAATGGTAGATACTTTAAGACTGGAATAATTATTGTTAATTATATTTTTACTTGCAAATACAAGATCAGATGACAGCTATATCTTAATTTAGTATTTAATTTCAGAGATGAGTAATTGTCGATATTCTTGTATTATATCAAACTATTGCTCCCATATTGGTTGATATTACAGATACAACGTTTCAAGCAAATACCCTCTGATCATCATCAGGTGTCCATTGATTGGCTGATATGGGGTACCTGTTGATATGAGTGATATTTTTCCCATGTGATATCAATTATTGTCTGAATCAAGATTGAATTTATCTATAATAACATCTATACCAACCAAGATAAGAACAGTAATAATCACAATAATCAACAGATATCCCATATCAGCCAATCAATGGAGACCTGATGATGACCAGAGGGTACTTGGTCGAAACATTGCGTATATAATAACATCTATATCAACAAAGATGAGAATAGTTCAAAATAATACAAGTATATTGAACAATATTTTAATTACATTAAAATTAAATACACATACATAGATATTTGTATCAAACAAAATAGACTTAAAATGCAAAGTTTACATGTATCTGCAGAAGACCAGTTATGAAGAAATCTTCCTCTAACTTTTGTATTTCAAGATATTTTTGTGCTGTGTTTGTTAAAATTTTTAAAGTTTTTTTTTTCTTTTTTTTTAAAAGAAAAAATAATTTCTAGTACAGCTGTAAACCTAAAAATCAAGTTTTAGATGAATGTGACTGGTGAAAGCAAAGGAATGACCTCAAATGTTTGTAGAATGATAACTGATCATAAATATGAAATTGGATATCAAAAGATTTGCAAGAATCTTAATGTTGTAGCATACCTACAGATGATATTGGATATGACCCCATTCACATAAATACAGTAGTAAATACTATATGCTGGTCTGCAGTTGGGGATTTGTCTCCAGCTGTGCTGATCAAACTGTCTTTAGGCAGAGAGGATCCCCAGACAAGGTTATGTCGAAGGGCAGAATCTTATCTTGGGAAACAGAAACCCAACCATGTTTTATACAGGGTCTACGGGGAATTTTTGGCCATGCCCACAGGCTTGGATACCCCACATTAAATTCGGCTTTGTGCCACATCTGACCGCGTGGAGATTCATTGTGGAATTCACTTGACTCACTTCTAGCAGTTGGCTACTTCTTCTATGCACCACTGGCGAATCTTATGTGTTGTTTGTGTCCTTAGTATTATTGTTCATTACCAACCTTTGTGTGATTATTCCATTCAGTAACCTTCCCTAGGTTACAACACTTAATATCTACATCATTACAAATGGAAGCACTATGGCCTTACAAAAAATCGTCCTTGAAAAAGATGTCCTCATAATTTAAGTATACATATAGCTACGTCCATTTGTAAGAAAGTAATTTGAAATCCATTCACCCATAGTATTTACATTAAATGTTATATATAATTTCCTATATTTTTAAATACATGTAAATGCCCATAGACATGAGTAACATAAAAATATATACAATATAACTGCATACATACAGTTCTTCAGAAAAAATACACTTAAATAAATATCTATTATATGCTCATAACAATATCTTCTCAATTTCTGATACTTTGGAATATTCATCATGATATTGTTTAAGGAAGACCAGAAATAATTCATTAAGTGTTTGAATAAATTTGTTAGATGTTGCTGACCATGACAACCCATAGCAACCATGCAGATTTCAGTTATATACTACTTGAGTTTTCAGAATTAAATAATTTTGTTAGTTTTACTATTTAAAAATGTCAGATAAATTCTTACCCCACCACTACAAAAGTCTACAATTATTTGTCCCTTGGTAACAATTTCTTTCACAGCTGTAACAATATTTTCAAGCTGTTGACATTTTTTCAAAGCTCGTTTTGCTGGAAGACCACCTAAAATTTAAAGAGAAAAACATTGGTTTAAAAATAAACACGTTCAATGTTATACTTTCTTTTTTAAATAAATTTAAATAAAGTTGTGGCACCTGGATTATTTTCAAGAAAAAAAAAAATCTATATTGTTAAAAAATCATAAGCACATGATTAATATAAGATGAAATGAAGAAAAGGTTTGAGATTGAGAGAGTTATTCATTAAATGTGTCTAATACTTCACAAGTTAGCAACAAAATCAAACCAAAAATAAAAATCTAATCAAATCATAATCACATGACTAATAACAGATGCAATAAAGAAAAGCTTTTAGGAGAGATTGAGAGTTATTCATTAAATGTGTCCAATACTTGACAAGTTATTAACAAAATGGAATAAAAAAAATTAGTTTTGTTACAAGTTGTTCAGAATTTGGTAAGATATTAACTTAGTACTTCAATGAAAATATATTTGCATATTTAGAAGTGAAAAAAGAAACTATTTTTTTAAAAACAGATTATGGCAACTTGAGGAGTCAAAGTAAATATATGTATATTGGTTTGATATCAACTGAGAATTGATATCGATTAGATTCTAGATAATAAGCCTTTCCAATGAAATGAATTCAATCAACATTTCTAATCATCAGTCAGCACAAATGAATTTACAGTAACAAATGATAAGATTAATTAATGAATTCTATTTGATTTCAGACAATCTCATCTATATTCACAAATGAAATTCTTTAGAGCAATTAACTCTACAGGTTAAGCAAAGAGAACCACTTTACAAAATTTTCTTAGACTTGTAACAAACTTAAGTATATACTAATTAGCAACCATTTTATATCCTGCTGTGTCTTGGTAAATGTCAAAGATATCAATATTATTCAAATTATGTAGTAAATAAAAACAAAAAGGACACACCTTCCTGAGGGTGAACAGCAGCTGGTAATGTAGACCAAGGCAATTCTATATTTGTTCCACAAGGATGTTCTCCACCTTTTGGCTGGATACCAGCTGTCTGAAAAAATATTAAATAATTCTTAAGAAAAAAAGAAAGAAAGTATAACATTGAATGTGTTTATTTTTAAACCAATGTTTTTATTACTTCAGACATTATTATAATGGATACTTGTATTTGAAACAGTCACCTCATTTTTTATTTTTGTTTTAAACATTTATTGGCCTGCACATTTGAAAAATCTTTTGAATCCAACATGTGCCCTGTGGCAGAGATTGAACCTGTGTTCTCTGGAACAGTGTTTTGAAGTGAAATTCTTGAGTTACCTAACCAGATGTCATTTTAACTTTTCTTGATTTATTGAATATTATAGCTCTACTTATCTATCTTTTTGGCAGTTCTGCAAGGTTGGAAAAATAGGTTAAAATCCATGTAATCTTCAGTTGTATTATTATCATTATTATTACAAAAACATAAATATAAGAAGAATGAGATTAATTATTTTTCCATGCAAGTGAAAAAGCATAAATGCATGCATTTTTGCTCTAACAGAAATATCTGCAAAACTATCATCCAGTTCATACTCCTACCCAGTTTGAATAGGAGTAAATGTTTATCACATGTTCCCAGTTTAGGATTTGGTTTCCGGTTCCTTCTAAAGTCTATTTCAACTCTGTACTTCTAAGGTCTTGATACTGAACTCTGAAATTTTATTCACTAATTAAATTTTGACCTTCATGTCCAGAATTAGCTATCTTTCTTGCATAGCCCCAGGAACTTTGCTTATGCTAATACATCACCGCACAGTAACCCTCTATCTTGAATGGCTCTTGGACCATGTATTGGGTGAACATTTGTAAAAAAAAAAAAAAAAAAAGAAAAAACTATATATTTTATATTAAAATATGTTTTACATTAATATTTGAAAGCTGTATCCACTTTTTTAAAATAGATTAAGTTTTAAGAATAAAAAAAAAATAGAATTTTTAAAATTTTTTATTACAGTGTAATTTTTTTTATTACACTGTAATAAAAAAAATTACTTTTTATATCATAAGCACATGAAACAAAAATCAGAAAAAAAATGGTTGCCCTAAGAAAATAATAATAAAAGAAGTGGATGTGAAAAATGTCTTCAGCATATGTACATACAATTTATTTATTTAGACACTAAGCAATTTTTTAATCATTTCACTCCAAGCAATGCAATAAAGCCACTAAGACTCAAGGGGTTATTCAGTGTGAGACAATATAAGAAAAAAAAAACATTATTAAGAGAGAATATATATATATCCAGTGTGCGATGGGTAAATTGTCGCCATTTTGTATTTTTAATTTTGTGTATGCATATTATTGTTTGTTTTTGTCAACTGCACAGAACAGTAGGGTCTGTTAGAAAAAAGGGCACCATGATGCAATTCACTCCACCAAAAATTTGGAAATGGCATGCTGTACTGCTTGGCATTCACACTGGAAGCTCCAATATGAACATTTCAGAGTGTTTGGGTGACAATCTGAGGACAGTGCAGAGCATTCAGAAAGAGTTAGATGAGTCTAATGGTGATTACGAAAGTGTTTGGAGTGATCACTAGTGATGGTGATGTTATGCCTCCATTCACCTTCACACAGTGCCTCAGACTTAACATGGAAGTCTACATCAAGTGCTTTGAGGAAGTAGTGCTGTCCTGGGTGAAGACAGTGGCTGCTTGTAGAACCTAAATTCACCAACAGGATTCTGCACCATGCCACACAAGAAGGAGAACCCAGTCATGGCCCTTGGACAATTACTGTGACCACATTACCCCTTACATCTGGCCACCTAACTCCTCAGACTGCAACCCCCTTGATTATTATGTGTAGGGCGCTGTTGAGCAAGAGACCAGCAAAAGTCCTTGTAACACTAAAGATGACCTGAAGGAAAGGATTATGGCAGCATTCACCAACTTAAACAAGGAGATCATCCAAAAAAGCTGCTGGAAATTCTGAAGTCATCAGGAGGCTGTGGTTGAAGACAATGGCAATTTTATTGAATAAATTTGCTCTTTAGTATTTCAAAATATTTTTATGTAATTTTGGTAAATATATATGTTAAAATGAGATGTCAGTGTTATTTTCATTTTTGCACAATTTAAATGACAATTTATCCATCTCACCCTCTGTGTGTGAGTATATATATATATATATATATATATATATATATATATATATATATATATATGTAAAAATAAAGGTGTATTTTGGTAGCAATAATTTACTTCTCTCAAACAGTGAAGCTGTATTTATTGTGTGTCCATGTTGCTATGGAGCAGTACAAAACACATTTAATTATATACCCAAGAAGTCAGCTTTTTCAAGCTACAAATATTTCAGACTAGCTTAAAGCCATACTATAAGGCAACATTTAAGCTATCTCCTGAAGAGGGCTCTTGATTGGGCCTTCTTCACAATAGGTAGGGAGGAACAGATGCAATAGGCAACAATAAACTACAGAAGAACTCAAAATTGATCGCTGCATTTAAGTATTGCATTAATATTTAAGCTTATCTTTTAAAAGTTCAACAATTCTTCTGCCACCACTTGATTTAAAGACAATTTGATGTACAATGATCCTTACTTTCTGTACAAATAATTATTTTTATTTCATGGCTGACTTTTGCTGGATTTCACAATTAATTTCAATTATTCCCAAGTTATAAAAATTATTGTACAAAAAAATTTATTTGCGAAAAAAAATCAAAATAAATCACACCAAACAATCACAGTAATGAAAACTTGGGAATCCCAAATTTCAGGATTACAGATCCAGATCCAGCACAGAATGTTTTTAATTTGCTCACAGAGTTGGCCTGATTCCAAAAATGGCATATGTTGGGCTATAGCATCTATGAGTAAAGTTGAAAATCTGTAACACAGTGACACACTGACATTTGTAATTATTATATAGATATACTAAGTTAATTTTAATTTTAAAGCAACATTAAAATGGTAACATATAGTATTTTTCAAAACATCAATGTATACTTCCATAGTGTAAACAAGGTAAAAAATATTTTATCATCTTAAAGAATATAATTTGATTTTTCAAATATAATATTATAGTGTTTTAATAGATAATAACAACAATGGTTACAAAATTAAATACTATCTTCTTTTTGTTATTCATAATAATAAATTTTTGTTAATGTATAACTAAAAGTTAAAGAATTTTATTTTAATCATCTCACTCTAAGTAAGGTGATAAAGCCACTAAGACAAGGAGCTACTGTGAGTGAAATAATCTTAGAAAAATCTCCATTAAAGCAAGAAAATGCTATAATAACAGGATTCAAAGACACAGATTTAAATGTTTGAAGATCAAAGTTGACTGGAAAGCAAAAGGCAGGAAGAGAATTCAACAAGTAAGAAGTGCGAGAAAAGAAACTGTTATCATAAAACTTACAGTTTCATCTAGACATTTCAACTGTAAAATGAGGAGACCTTGCTGTGAATTTAATATTAAATTAAATTTATATACCTAGGTACCAGAGGAAAGCTAATCAGAGCAATTACCATGAAAATATTTATAGAAAAGGTACGTATATATATGTATTATATATACCATTACTATTAGAATCTAATTGTAAAAACCCATTTTACTTTAATAAACAAAGCCAGGAAATTATATTTTCGTTGTCAACATTTGGTTAAGAAACATGAACGTGTTGTTAACAAATGACACTTATGTGTTATGTCTTCTGTCCATCATAAACTAAATTGAAATTCTCAACTGACTTCCACAAATTTCCATTCATGGCCCTCCTGCTCAGCAATGCAACCCCAGGGAAAGCAGTAGCAAATGATCTAATAAATTATCAATTCGACGGTAAATCAATATTCCATGATTTATTTCATGTAACTTATGCACTAAAAGCAAAAATATAGTGTCAACAGTGTAGAGAAATCACAAAAACATTTTACCTTTATCAATTTTAATACTTTAGCCAACTCTGGTTTCAATGCTCTGTATTTACTACGGGTTCGGCGTCTAAGAAATAGAATAATTTTACAAATGTAGTAAAGTTTTTTAACAGAAAAAGAAAGGAAAAAAAAAAAAAAATCAAGAAATTTTGATACCGCCTTTAGTTCTCTTATTGAATATATGCATTCATGTCTAACGGTACAAAAAATGGAATCAGCAAACTGAATTCAAATTCTAGCTTGAGATAGTTTGTGTCCAATTTGCATTAATGCTTTTGGTAAAGGCATGAATCCATCTATTCCCCCTCCCAGCTACAAGTAAAATAAAAATACAAACTGAAAAGCAATTATGAATTTAAAACCAGGAGTGGAATCTACTGCTATTCCCAGCTACTTTATTTTTCACACTCAAGCAAGGTAGTAAAACCACTAAGACAAGGAGTTACTGAGTGAGAAAGAACTAGAAAACAAAAACATTACTGAGAAGCAAGAACAATAGAAGAGTAATCAGGAAGACAGTAGATAGCAATTGACATGGCATTTAGATTTTTGAAGAGTAAAGTTGACTGGAAAGCATGGAGCCAGAAGAAAGTTCCACAAGCAAGAAGTGTGAGAAAAGAAACTGTTAGCATAGAACTAGCCAATTCAACTGTATATTGATGAACCCTCTTTGCCAATCTAGTACTGTGCTTATATTCATAAAGTCTAGGTATCACAGCAAAGAGCTCATCCAAACAATTACCATGAAAGTATTTACAAAGGTACAGGGAGGCAACTTTATGGCAGTGGGAAAGTGACTGAAGCTCAGATAACAGGTCAGAACCAATAATATACTAATTCTTTTTTGGATCTCTAAACAGGAGCAGCAGGCCACATGTGGCAGCAATATTCTAAGCATGGAAAAATGGTAGACTTATACATATGTAAAATAGATTCTGGAGAAAAAAAATTGTCTAGCATGTCACAGTGAACCAACTTTCTTAGCAGCTGACTTACTTAGTAATGGATTCAATATAGTCTTTCCACTTCGTGTCAGCTGAGAATATTAGCCCAAGATGTCTCAACGAGTCAATCTCCTGAAGGATCAATCAGATTCAGGATCTAATTCTCTTGTTATATCACTTTTTAATATATTCTTAATATAACAACATAGCATTTGATGACATAAGTTACACTTCAAGATTTGGAGAAGAGGGTCAGGCTGAAAACATTTCAACACTTTCTTGTGCTTGACATTCCTAACTAAAATAGCCATAAGTGTCAGCTGGTATATATTCTGTGATTTATGTGAGTAGTATCATTTCAGTTTAAAATTTTGTACATATAATATTTATTTATATACAGCTTTTTTCAACTTCACCTATAACTAAATTAGAAAACAGAGAAAGCTTAGTTTCTCCTGATTTAATAACATTATAAATAATACAAATATGCAATAAGCAGTAAATTTGAGATAGTTAAATTTTATAATTTTTTAAAACCATATCCATTCATAGGTGATAACAGCTCTCCACAACAATTTTTTTCCTTAATATCCGTCAATGGTGAATATCCATGACTGATCTTGGGGAAAATAGCATTGCTGCTCCGTGGTTTAGAGTGCAGAATTTTCGTTCTCCTACATTGGGTGTTCTACCAAAAACTAAAAAGACCAATCTGATCTATTATTTTATCTATAGCAGTAAGTTGGATAGGATGGATTTATTTTCCAAGAGTATTTATATGAAGTGAATACAAAAGCCTTGGCCAGAAATACCATTGATATTTTTTTTAAATTATCAGGTTATAGAAATAGGAGTGTAGAAATTACATGAGTTTAATCAAATTTCAATGTTTTGCATGTGCAATAGATTCAATGAATGCTAAATTTATACTACTTTTATAATAAAGTAAGTCAGCCATATTTTGCTAGGCTTATAAATTGAACTGATAACTTCAAAGCTATAATCCCATAAGTATAAACCACTATCATTTAATTAAAAAAATGTAAATTTTGCAAATACAATTTTAACATGTCAATAAATATTTTTTTTATTTTTAAACCTAAGTTCAAATTTTCAGAATATTCCCTCTTTAAGGTGGGTTAAATTTAATGTATCTCATAGACTTGTGAGTGAAATTGGGTAGACAGAACTGTTTGGGAACCATCGATGAACATGAGGTCACAAGTCATTGTAACCGAGTATATGAGCATCCTGGCCTTGTTCAGACTGTTGATCATGCCAGATAATGTTCTCCCCCCACCCCGAAACTGTAAATAAGGTTTACTCCTCGTAGTTATAGTATAAAGCACAGGTGGGCTCTGTGGGTGTTGAATAAACACAAATGTGCCTGTGCAACAGGGATCAGCTGGTCACCTGAATAGACAGGCATACTTGGATACAAACAGACAGCCATTACTTACCTGAACAGAAATATTTTGAGAAAAACATTTATGTACTTATAAAAACAATTTTACTGAATAAATTTTCTCACAAGTATATTTTTTCCTCTCCGAGATCATTTCTCCCCCAAAATTCCTATTTTTTCTTTTCTTGTATTTCTTAATAGATATTTACCATAAACAAAAGAAATCCATTTTATATATCATTTTACTATTAAGTGCTATTGACCAATAAAATATTTTTATATGACAAAAAAAGATTAAAACAAGACATTTCTTAGTTATATATTTCATCTGTTTTTACACTAGATATAAGTTATATGCAAATTAAATTATGCTTTATTTCAATAAGCAGACCAGCTCATCAAAAGTAAGAAAACATTTATACTATAACTAGTTTTGAACTATTATTCTGTTTAGACAGATGCTTCTGCTAGTTAATTAATTTTATTTAATTACACAGGTGCTTCTGCTAGTTAATACAGTTCATTTAATTAGATGGGTACTTCTGCTAGTTAATTTCATTTAACTGAACAGGTACTTCTGTTAATTCATTTAATTGGACAGGTGCTTTTACTAGTTAATATTACTTACTGTAATTCAGATTCCTTATTATCTTCTTCTGCAATTTCTGACAAAGCAAATTTATTGATTAGTAAAGATGAATGATTGTCATTCCCCAAAGTTAAACACAAGTCATTAAGATTGCAGCCATATTCCGAAGCAGCTACTCGCATTCTAGGCATATTAGACATATGTTGAAACCAAGCTCCCAGTTTAGGAAGATGGGTGATCAGTAAACCAAGTTGGAGATCAACTGATTCCTAAAATCAACAGAAAAATAGAAAAACATAAGCAAAATTAATATTTATTCAATGAAAAAACATAGAACATGTGTGTATTATTTTTCAGCTTATTTGTATGTTCAACTATTACAATTTTCTCCCTAAGATCAGAGTGTAGTATCTGCCTTATCACCTGGCTCTTCTTATTGAGAATCATTTGTGCTTTTTGAAAATTGCATAATAATATTAGAGGGAAAAGAACTGGGAAAAGAAGGAGTAAAAGAGTAACAGTAAAAGAAAGTTAAAGAAAAACAAAGAAGACTCTTTGAAAAGAATATATATATTTGTTATTTTGTTTTTTAAATAACATAATTGTTGTCTACCAGCCTGGATTTTTGAGTTTTATTATTGAAAATATTTGAACAGCAATTTTTATTTTATGCTGATTTGGATGAATGTCAACAACAGTTCTTTGTTTAAAAATCTTTTATTTCATTTTTCTTCAGTTTGGAGCATTTTTCTGGTTTCCAGGGAAAATTTGAACATAAATAATCCAATGATTTCTGAATACTTTTGGCTTTCAGAAGCCATTATAAAGGAATTTTATTTTTGTGCTGATAGGGTCATATCTATGTGTATGTTGTATTTCCCTTGAAAAAACTGACAAGTCAGTTATTTTATGGGTTCATTTAGTAAAACTATTAATCTAGAAGAGCTTTAAAATATTAATACAGATTGAATTTACTTACCAAAAAGTGATAGACAAAAATGAACAATATTAAGTCAGCAATGGTCATTTCAATTCCTTCAACATAAAGATGATCCAGAAATACATCATCCAATTTCATTTTTTTCATTTTCTCAGCCAACTGAGCAAGCAATAAGTCATCTTCAAATGGTTTATTTCTGTTTTGCTGAAGTTCATTTTGGTTATCTGTGTTTTCATTTAAACCTTCCTGAAATAAATATTTAAAAATAACTTCCATTAAAAAGTTCATAAACCTGAAGAAGCTTTAGGTAAAACTTTTCCTCCTGTCATGCATTTATCATGCATTGTGTGTGCATACATATTGAAAAGTTCTGTGTGCAATGTCATTTCTTATCTACTGTCTTCTTCATTATTCTTCTATTGTTCTCACTCCTTGATAATGTTTCTCTTTTTTCTTATTCTTCTACACTCAGTAATCCCTTGTGTCTTAGTGGCTTTACTGCCTTGTATAGGTGATATGATTAAAAAAAAAAAAAAAAAAGCTGTTAAAAGAAAAAAATACTGATGTTTGGTCAGATTTAAAAAGAAAAATGTATTGGGTCAAGAATTTTTCAGCTCTCTTATATAATGTGCCACGTCTCTGTACTAAGGATACCAGCCACTCACTCATGATGCCAGGTGTCAGTCTCTTTTTTATGACAATGGTGGACTGTTTCAAACTTTTCTTTACCAATGCATTTTGTCCCCTGGGGAACTTTATCAAAGTAAATATAAGGATTTTATTTTGCAATATGTATTTATAAAAAGAAGTTAAATAGAGAAAAAAAATATGGTAAATTTTCAAAACTTTAAATTTAAGAACGCCCTAAAATATTTTTAACGCTGTGTAATTCAAGGTAATCTATGAAAGATGCTAAGTGATATAATTTAATGATTTAATTTAATTTATTTTTTAATGCAATTATTATTTATTATTTTATTTTAATTTGATTAAATATTTATGTATTTATTTATTTTAATAACAGAAGATCATGAATTAACTGTTTTCTTTAAATTAAAATTTTTTACATTCATGTACGTTGGCTTAGGAAAGGAGCATTTCCTTTAAGAAAAGAAATTCTTTAAAAAATCTGGGGCACAAGTCAGTATTTCATAAATTTAGTAACTTTTGTTTATTAGGCATTAAATTACATCACTTAACATCATCTATAGCTTACATTTACTTACTGATGCAAAACTCCAGAGGAATGACTCACTGTGCCTTCTATGATTAATGTTTTCTGCTGATTCAAAATGGTGTGATTATATTGAATAGGCCTGCTGCTAGGAAAGTTGGTTCACTGTCATGCTACTCAAGACAATTTTTCTCACCAGAATCTATCTTACATATTTATAAGTTTGATGCTTTTAATATTGTTACCACATCTGCTATGGCACTCCTGCTATAAATTTAGAGATTCTTGATAAAATACAAAAAAGAATCAGAAATATTATTGGTCCTAACCTGGCATCTCAGCTTCAGTCAATTTTCTCACCACTATAATGTAGCATCCCTGTACCTTTTCTATAAACACTTTCCTCTATAGTAGCTAAACTTTATGAATTTAAGCTAGATTAGAAGCAAGGTTTCATCATTTCACAGTTGAAATGGCTGCTAGATGTAACCATAAGTTCTATTCTAACAATTTCTTCTTTTTCAATTTTTACTTGTGGAACTCTTTTCTGGCTTTTTACTTCCCAAGGAAGTTTGATTTTTCAAAACTTAAATGCAACACCAATAGTTATCTTCTGTCTTAATTATGTTAATGTTCTCTTTCTTTAATGTTTATTTTTTTCATATTCTCTCACACTTAGTAACTTCTTGTGTCTTAGTAGCTTTATTACCTTGATTGGAGTGAAATGATTAAAAAAAAGAAAAGATGAAAGTAATTCTGAAAAACATTTGTAGGTAATCAGTATCTGATAAACAAAAACTTGATTAATTGTTAATGTTATAATGTTAAACTATTTAAAATCTGGAAAGTCATTTTTATGTATTCATAGAATTAATATTTTGCAAATAAATAAGGGAAACTACTTGATAAATAACATTTAATATATCTGAAGTTATCTCCCCTGAAAATTCAAATTTTGCATCCCTTTTATGTGCTGTGTCCCTTCAAGAAATAGGCGATCATGGCTCTCCCAGACCTTCTTGTCCCTTGTAGCTGTTAATAAGTTTTGTTTTTTTGTTATTTCTCCTAAACCCTGTTCTACCATGCATTTTCTCAAGCCCATCAAGTATGTTATTCACTGTTTTCCAACATTATTGTCCCATTATTACAAAAGTTTAAAAAAAAAAAAAAAAAAAAAAATTAAAAATTTTAGTTTTAAGCGGTTGAAATTTCTTCAATAAAGTATTGCCATTATCAATTTTTGGCAGAGAATGCTGGACAATTTCTTCATAAATGAGCAACAAGGTGGTTGTAAAGTAAATAAAAAGATAAAGGACATGAAAAAGGGCTTAGAAAATCTGACACTCACAGGACATATTGAAAATAAAAGGGGCTGAGAGAAACACCAAGCAGCCTAACTAATGAGCTTGTGTAAATGATAACAGTACAGAGGCTGGAATGAATCATAAAAAAAAAAGCATTTCTTTGAGCTACAAAGGGCAGGAGGTTGTGGAGAACCATGTCCTGAATAGACGTAGCACATAAATGAATCAAGTGAGCAGCATGGATTGTAAATAAAAAAAACAAGATTGTAATCTATGATGCTTAATAGTCTTAAAATTTAATATAATGTGCTTAAGCTCCAGTAGGCTGTTCCTTCAAGCAATAACACTCCATTGGGAGGGGGGGGGGGGGGGCTAAGGTCAATACCTAGCACTTGAGACACCCCCAAAATGAGAAATGCAGACAGGACTTGAGCAATTTTCCCCCCTCATCCATCATTTTTACAGTTGAAATAGTTAGATGTAACCCTAAAGTTCTACACTGATATTTTCTTCTATCGCATTTTCAGCTTGCTTTTTACTAAACTTTGATCTTCAAAAATTTAAATGCAATGTCAATCATTATCTTTTGTCTACTTAATTCCTGTTCCCTTCCCTTATGTTTTTCCTTTACTCATATTCTTTCATGCTCAGTAAACCCTTGCATCCTAGTGGCTTTATTGGTTTGTTTGGGGTGAAAAGAAAAAAGAAAATGTATATGTAGGCTCCTATTTTAAATTTGGTTTTGTGCCACATTTGGTTTCAATGGGTAAACAGATAAATATCTACTTATCAATTTCAGATATAAAAACAAACTAAGCATTGTGATAAAAAGTAAGAAAAATAAGATAGATTAAAAACTAGTCAGAAATAAAGGTTTCAATTAAATATCTACTACTACTAGGTATAAACAAGTATAAGAAAATAAAAATGAAAGAGAAACAAGTGAAAGATCAAATTTGTTAATCAAACATTGTTTACTTACAAATATATCTTAGTTACGTTCATCTTTTATGTTTTACATGACAAGATGTTTGTATTATATGGACATATATAGGAACCTCCACAAAAAACATGATACCTAAGGTTTAAAATGAATTTTTTTAAAAATGAAAAATCTTGAAGCTTTTATTTTAGTTTTAATTTCAAGCTAATAGATTAAGTTTAAAATTTCCAATAAGCAAAATACTTTGATGTATTTCCAAAACTAATTTAAATTGACTGGAAGGAGGGATTTTTTTTATTTCTAAAATAGCTGATTAGTGCCCTTTTGTAGTCATCTTTTATCACAATGTAATTCTCTTTATTAAAAAATCTTCCCAAAATAAAATATATCTTACTGAAACTTTATCTGAAGAATATTAGCCGATTTAGAGTATAATTAATCTGATTTGAAAAAAATATTACTTATTTTAAGCTTAAAAATAACACAGAAATGCATTTTTAAAACAAACAGTAGTTGTGTTTTTAATCAACAGTAGCCATGTTTATGTAAATGACAAGTGCTGATAAAGGTGTTGACAACTTTATTGTTGTTCTATGGAGACTTTATCTGTTAAAACATAATTTAAGAAAGTGCCTTTTTATATAATTTTGTAAGTACTCAGTAATCTTAAAAACATTGGAAAATATTTAAATTTACTATAGTCATCGCTCTTATTTTCTGATAAGGTTATGTATTGTCGCCCATACTTTCAAAATGGAAACATGCACATAAAAAATTTATTTTTAATTATTTAAATTATTTTAACATCTTGGAGTAAAATGATTTGTATCAAGCTTTCCAATTTTTGATTAGTAAATAAAGTTTTCACTTAATATCAATGCAATTAAAGTAATGCATTTAAAAGATTTATATATAAATTATTATAATTAATAGTATCCTGAATAAATCTTATTTATAAAAGCAATTAAAAGTTTTAATTAAATAATGTTATAGTTTTATTGCATTTTTATTTTACAATTTGGAGCAGATGTTTGGGAAATGGGTAGCTGTTTGAAAAAAAAATAATTGAGATTTACATTCTCCAAGGAGTCCTGCTTTTAATTAATAAAACAAATTTTACGATTAAAATTTAATTTCTCAAAATTTCATGAAATTAAGTGGGGGGAGGGGGCACACACACACATATCTAAACAAATATTTTTTACCAAGATTTTCTAAAAAAGACACTAAAACACTAATTGTAAATATTACACTGATTGCTGACACAAAAAAAAACAAAAAAACAAGATTATTAACCAAAATTTTGAAAGGATGAAAAATTTAATAAAATAATGAAAAAATACTTTGGTCTTTCCCCATTTTGATGATAAAACTTTTTTTTTATTAAGTTTGGGGCCTTTTTTCTTGATGCTATGCTGTTTTTTTTTCAGTAAATTAGTGGAGGTACATAGATATATATGAAAAAGTGCTGAAAAAGCCCTACTCCCCAACACCACCAAAATTTGATATTAGCCCATTTTGTCAGATTTTGGAAAGTGGGTCAAGCCAAGAACTTTGTTTTCCATAAAAGCTGTCTGCATGCAATCTGTGGAGTTAACCTTCAAGATAGGACATCTAACATAGACCTGTTTAGCAGGTATAATATTGGAGGAATCGAGACTTTTCACATACAGTGTCGGTTACGGTGGACTGGTCATGTCTTGAGAATGTCTGATGACAGGATACCCAAGATCCTAATGTACAGCCAGTTAGTTCAGGGCTACAGGAATGTAGGATGCCCATGGCTAAGATACAAAGACAAGCTGAAAATCAACTTGCCAGCAGTCAATATACCACAAAACACCCTTGAGCGCTTAGCCTTGGAGCAGGTAGAATGGAGATCAACGTGTTTTAGTAGACTCAGCAGTTATCAATCTGCTTGTCTGAATAATCTTCAAGAAGCGAGAGCAAGATCTAAAAGGTCAGCCAATCTAACAGTGATCTCATCTCACAATCCTCACTCTTGCTCCATATGTGGCCTCCTTTGTAAATCACTGGCAGGTCTTAAGTGCCACCTAAGATTATGGCACAAAATTTCATAACTGAATCAATTAAGTTGTCAGATCCTCATACGTCGAAACTGACGGGAGAGTCCATTATATATATATATATATATATATATATATATATATATATTATATATATGAAGATGCATGTAGGCAATTATTATTTCTTTTACCCTCTTCGTCTCAGGTCAAAGCATTTTAATATAATATTGCAGGGATTTTTTTTATTATGTTATATACAAGGCATTGCACAATTTTACATGTCTTTCAAAGTTACCAAATGTTTCTCATGTCTCATCAGATATTTCATTTCTTAGAAACACTCCACCAGGAAATAAAGAACCTCCATTTTTGTCAATATTTTCTTTTCTTTGAAGGAGCTATTTGATTAAACTTAAAGGTGAGCTTTTAGTAAAGATTATCAGGCTGGTGAATATAGTTAATTTTTGACCCTGTTACCCAGTATTTCTCACGTCTCAGATATTTTATTTCTCAGAATCATTCCACCATGAAATAAAGAACCTCAGTTGCTTTTGTTAATTTCTTTATTTGTGGAAGTTATTCTGAGTTTTAGGTTTCCTATATTTCTGGGTAATAATTGGTATGATATTTCAATTTAACAGAACTACTCCCTAATTAATTAAAACAGGAAGGATTTACAATATTTTGTTACTAATACTCTTGATTTTTCTCCATTAGCATTTGCTCAATGTTTGACAGAAGAATCAAGAAAATTCCGGTGAACTTTTTTTTTTAGTTAATATTTTGAGTGGTAAGATTTTTTTTTAAATCATTTCATCCCAAGCCACTAAGATGCAGGGAGTGAAAGAGAATGAAAAAACTTTAGTGAGGAGAAGGACAATGAAGGAACAGGAAGACAGATGATGATTGATGTTGCATTTAAATTTTTTTAAGATTGTAGGTGGTAGGGAAGCAAAAAACAGAAGTTCCACAGAATAAAACCGACAGTTGCATTCCAGCAGTAAAACAGCACATCCAGTTGAGGCACTAAGGTAGAAAGTAATATTCATTTTGTTCTAATACAAAAATGTGGCACAAAGCCAAAAGCAGGAATAAAGGAAGGCTGGTCTTCAATTCATCTTATCTTAAACTTAGCTAGCCACGATTACTGACCCAAACATACCACAGTATTCCCTACATCAAAACACAATCTTACTTAACATTCTTATTACAGCCATCATAATACCTCAAAGTCTCTATGTAGTCCTAACAAGTTCCCATATGTTAAATTTGTCTGTGGAGGGAGGGGAGAATAAAGAGGAAAGTTCATCAGAACAATTGCCATGAAAATATTTATAGAAAAGACTTGTTACATCATTGAGAAAGTGACTTAAGTCAAGATGCCAGAATCACTTATATTACAGACCCATCTTTGAATTTTGTCAAGTGCTTGTAGTGTAGATGTGCTGGTGGCATAAGGATTATTAAGATAAAAAATGGAATTGAAAAACTAATTTCATACTTTAGCTGGGAAAGTTGATTCCAATTTTATACTATTTTTTGGGGGAAAACATGACTCCATTTCTCCATCTAGTTATAGATAAGTAGTAGGGTAGTTTGAGCCCCTTAACCTTGAAAGGTAATCCATTTTGTGCTTCAGATAAGCACCCTGGCTTTATAAAATTCATGCAGCATTATCACATGGTGTGATTGTAGCCTTACACTCTTCAGGAATAAAACATGTGTAAGATGACCGAAGGTTGCAGTATACATGGATTTTAGTCACTTTTAATCAATATATGTTCTGTAGTTGGTCTTTGTTTAATATATTTTCAGTGGAAATTACATTTTAAGAAAATGGAAAGGATGTGCTTGGAGTGAAACAGATACCAGCAAGGAAAGTGGAATCAGTAAGGGAGAGTCAGATTCCAGGCTAATCTATTTGTGTGCTCACTGTCACCCTAATACCCTTGAGAAAGTATGAATCCATCTCATCCTCAAGATATGAGTAAAAGAGCAGTTTAAATTGGGTTCCCTAGCCTTGATTGGTAGTCAGTTAAAGAGAAGGAAAATTCTGGATTTCTAACTGTGGAGAAAGCAACAGGAAATCACTCCACTATCTTTCCAAAAAATGCACAGTAATTTACAGGTAATAATAAAAAAGGGAATTTGTGTTGAGACATGATTACCTACTCCCTGAAAAGTCATGCCGAAAAATACAAAAAAAAAAACCCTTATGATCACAGGCTTGGATACTAAATGAATGTGCTTTGGTACTGCAATGCTCTATTTTAAGTTGATTCTAGTTGATAATTTCAAATTTACAGTGTTTAAATGATAGAGTTAATACATGCTTATCAGACTAACTTTTGTTTTGGAACACATGCAGAGAATATATTTTATAAAAGAAAGAAAGACTTGGAGGTTAAAGTTAGTCTGCCTTTATGGTGTACAAAGAAAAATACTGACGATGGATTGTAAAAGTAAAAATAATAAATATTTTAATTCCATAACACATTAATATTGCAATCTTTTATCTTTAACATGTTAATATTGCAATCTTTTACCTGCCATTACACTCATCTCTGCGATGTAAGACAATGAGCCAATTTTGGGAGAAAATAGCAAAATTAAGTTTCTTACAAGTCAAGCAGGCTTGATGAAAAAATGTAAAAGTTGAAGCATGAAAGAGTAATCAGTTCATTAAAGATAAAAGTTTTCATGTAAGTAAATATATAAAAAATACTAAATTTTTACAACTATAATTCTTTTAGATATTTTTAGTTTTGTAATATAAGAGACATGATATGAAAGAACTGATTTATACATATTGATAAAACTAACTTTAAAGAAAAAGAATTATAAACTTATGCATATTATTTTACAGAAAAGCTCAAAGTGATTAGCTAATTATATTTCATCCTTTGCAAATGGTGACTATAACAGAAAACATAAAAATAAAATATAGTTTACCATAAAAGTCTAGCATTTTAGCTGAAGGATTATTTCATTTGTATGTCTCTATATGAAAAAATATTACTTGAGTTATATCTCTACATAATTAAATTTAACTAAGAGAAGTAGTGTATTTGCCAGCCCATTGAACACAGATTTTTTCTCCAAAAATTACTGTTTCTAATACAGCTGTATTATGTATGAGAGAGACAAGACCACAAAAAAGTGGGGTTCACCAGGAATTAGTGTATGCATAGAATTTAGCTCTGAAACTAGAATGCCTGGATGTGAACAAACATGATATCATTAAAAATATCTCTGAAAAATTCAATGGAATTGCACAATATTTTGCTGCTTTTTTCATAGAAATCCCAGATTTTACAGAAATATTTGCTTTGGTTTTTGTTGCTTGCTTTGTGTGCTTTTGTTGATATACAAGTATTGGAATTTGCTTTTCTGTATGTATGGTATGGGACTTCATTTACCAACAAATACCATATTTCTGTTTTTTTACCTATTACCATATGTACTAGTGTTCACTGATACCAGAAGATTTCTTTGTAGCTATTATGAATTTACTTTACTGCATGTGCAGATGTTGCTCCCCGAAAAATAACTAAAACAATTTTCAATAAATGCATGATGAAATACACTAAAATTCTTCTTTTCCCAAAAATGTCCTGGTAATTAAACCTTACCTCACTTCTATTAAAAGTCTCTTCATGATTAGTTAGAATGTTGCATAAAGGTAAGGTTATAATTTTGATTTTTTTGGTTGTGATGTGTCTATTTTTTCCCTAAATATTCCATACCAAAATCTGGGTTTGTCCAATGTGTAGCTGGCAAATTTAGTGTATATGACAGATTTTTTTCATGATAACATGAATTATTCAGCATTAATAAAAAAAAAATATATTCCTGAAATTTCTTTAAACATTTTATGCAGGTTTTATTTTTCATATTATAAAAAGTAAGTTAAATTATCAGATTTTTTGTCAGTCATAATAAAATGTAGATTATAAATTCACACTTCAAATGTGATGATTTGTTTACACAAAATTAGATCAATCAAAGAAACTTCATGAATATTAATGGAGGATCTAAAAGAATGAAATAAAAAGATTAGTTTACTCACAAGTCTGAATCGAATAATGGCATGAGATTGGATCATTTCTCCAACAAGTGGATTATAACCTTGGCATAGTTTGGCATACACATTGTTTTCAAGTTTGGAAATATCTTCTTCACTTGACCAGTTGTTAATCAGGCATTGTATTAAATACCTTTTCATTTTGTCATCATTGTGAATCCTGGGTGGTTGATGCATGTGACTTTCAAGCACTATGGCTTCTTTGGGAAGAGTGTATGTAATGCCATGTTTTTCTGTTTTATCAAAATCAGCTTTAGCTCTCAAGCTTCTGAAAAAGTAAGAGAATTTCATATAAATTTTAAAAAATTACTAAATTTAATAGTGTATTAAGAAAAAAATATAAATGCTCATAATTATTATAAAACCCAATTTTCTTTTTATATAGAATGAAAACCATTCAAATGGCCAAGTTTAACATCCAATATGTACTTTTTTTTTCTTCAAAAATTTGAAATATACTTACAAAAATAGATAAGTGCAAACAAAAATTACATAAGTATATGATACACAAAAATATTCAAAAAGTGTATTTTGTAAAATATTTATTTCAAAACTGATATAAATATATACAACCTAAGAAAATAGACATATTTTATCAGTTTATTTTATGTATTTTATTTTCAAGATGAAAACTGGCTGAATGAATCCAAAGGACTTGTGGACTTTATGACATTGGTAGTTTTAAGTAGCATAGTCACTCTTTGCAACCTAATTACTACAGTTTATCACTAATAAGTAATTTAATTATCAAATAAGTGGTATCTTAACAATATAAATCTATACTTGTGAAACAATAGGTCAGTTTAGATTTTTCTACCAAATTGTTAAAAACCCACTCCTATTTTTTCATTGTTATATTTTTAACTGTTCCAAAAATGTTTCATGTTCTCATATGAATTAACTAAAAAAATAACTAAAGAGATTTCTTATGAAAATGTTAAAGTAAAAAAAACAAAAAAACAATGATGATTTTAATCAGAAGTTTCTTTTAGAATCTTACATTTCAAATTATAATTGCTAGACATAAATATATTTGTGACACTTTGATTATGATTTCAAAGAAGGTGTGATTTTATCTCAATCTCAAATGTTTCTGTTTTATGAATGACATAAAGTTTTTGAAATCTGGTTTTCTAACTAGCATCCACTTGAGCAAAAGGAAACAAATGAATAAATAAATAAAAGAAAGCTTTTGGAATCAAGTGACAACAAAGCCGGATGATTTCCTGTTGCTAGTCTATATTAACAGTCACAATTGGGATTGCGAAGTTGTCCAAAGTATTATCTACCCACTCACCCAGATTAAACAAGTAAAGCCTTGAATAAAACAACTAAATATATTGTAAGTAGTGCTTGAGTTCTCATTTCTTGCTGTTGCGTTGGAGTTCATCTTCCATCTTTTGTGAACATGCAGTGCACCTTTCCCAGTCTTTGGGCACACTGACATGAATGAGAAATGTAACACATTGGGGTGGGGGTGATTAGTCTGGATGGTATAAAACAGAGAGAAGGGCACCGTTATATGTTTACATATTCAAATAATGTTGTTTCAAGGAGAAAATATATCAACAAGTGAGTTCTAAGAATTACTTTTGGATCATTTTAACAAAATGTAATTTTTTTTTAGAACTTTTCAGAATTTTGAACTTGAAAGATTTACCTACCTTATCTCCTGAATTGCTGTCATCATTGCTTCTGGGAATTCCAATTCACACAACTTTGTCCAGCTTGAAACCTGTGAAATAATATTTACTATTTTAATTTGGGAAATGCTATATCAAAAGGTTATGTCTTTAAAATGATCATAGAAATATTCCTGTTGTATGGACAAAAACATTTCTGCTGTATGGTCACATAAAAATGTATTTACTAAAACTGACAAGTAAAATAATTTTTATGCAGAGTTTTATATGTGAAACTAAGGTAGGCTAATGTTTACTAAGATGCTGTTTATTACCAGTACCTAACTTAAATATTGTGTATCAAATGTAAGAGTAGAAAGGGATTATATATAATCAAATATGGTAAGCTTTTTTTCTTATAGAGGTAAAATATATTCTTAAATTATAAGATACTTACTTCAGCACAGGCTTTCAAACTTCCACCTCTGAATCCCTGAAAAAATATTAAAAGTATTGCTAAAACCTTATGCAGAGAGAGAGAGAGAGAGAGAGAGGAGTTTTCTAATAATAATAATATGGTGTTGAAAAGTTCTGTTTTGCCCACTTCCCGAAACCTGGATATTATTTTATCATCATAGTTGGAAAGAGTATTCTTTCATATTATAAAATTCCAAGTTGCAGGATCTGTGGAACCATAGTGAACCATGTCAATGGAAATTATGTGTTGTATTAAGGGCCAACATGAGGTTCCTGTTCTTGAGGAAGAAAACCTCAAAAATCCATGAGAACGTATAATGCAAATATTGGATAACAAGTGCTCATCATAATTAACTGGGTGTGCCAATTTACAGTGTAGAGATTGTGAAGACATGGCATAGTGTTGGAGACTTTTAACAGTGTCAATAAAATTGTTGATTATGTTCATGACCTAATTTTAGCGTATTGATGAATCCTGGTCAAAAGAACCATTTAGACACTAGAGATATCCAGGAAAACATATGGTTTATAATTGATGAACAGGACTTTAAGGTTTTCTTTTTTGTTATTTGGATGCAAGATATTTTTTCAATCCGTTTTCTTTGATAGAATTAATACAAGGAGCAGAAGAAACCATTATTAGAACCAATGTGCTTTAGAATGTCTCAGTCACAGACTATTTAATAAATAAACAGTGTCCACACAAATATGGATATCCACTAAAAAAAAACAAAAAAACTTTTAAGTAATAAATTTTGTCAGATTAATAAAAATCCATCACCTCTTTAGGAATTGCTTTGTTTTGTTGATATGGAACTGAGCAGATATGCATGTTTCAAGATTCTGAGAAAGACCTGCATTCATAAAGCATCATTCAACTGTGCTTGATAGATGACATACTCTATAGTCGAGATCATTTAAAGCATGTTAGATCTAACGATAGGATGCCCGGGGGGGGGGGGGTGCAGATTTGAATCCTGCCAGAGAGCACATATTTTTCTCTAATAAGGCTTCTTGAATATTCAGGCCAGTAGACATAAATAAATAAATAAATAAATATAGTTTAATAAATAAGTAGAGTGTCTACAGAAATTTGGGTATCTACTATAAAAATTAATGAAAAATAACATTTAAGTGTTATCTTAATAATCTTAATAATATCTGCTTCCATAAAACCAAACAAAAAAAGTGGCATTGGCTTTTGTAAAGTAAGAGTTAATGAACAGATAGTTTAGCTATTAAAACAAAAATCGTTAAACTTACCAGGAGGTCATTATAACTTTCACTGGGATAACAGTTATGTGCAATGCATATAATTTGTCGTAACACACTACAGAGACCTGACCGTATGAGGTTTCCTTCACCACTTACCATTACAGGCAATGTACACATACGGACCGAGTCTGGTACTTTGTTAGGAATCAAATAGTAAACATTTAACTCATTCACAACTTTACTTTGTAAGCTGATCAAATTGTCCGACTTGGATTTTGATACAAAATGTAGTGTCACATTATTGAGCTGACAGTATTTAATTGTGAATATCACAGCACATGAGTTAAGAGGGAGATTCAATGTTCCTTGGTTAGTCTTTCCTCCACTCAAGTAGATATCAGTGGACATTGTTGTAGTTCATAAAAAAATAAAAATAAAAGAAGTATTAAATCTGAAAGAGAGGAAAATAGAAAGAATTAAAATTCAGTGATATTAGATTAAGGAATTAGAATTCAATGGTATTAAAATTCAGTAGTATTAAATTTAAGGAATTAGAATTTGATGGTACAGTCCAGCCACTTTAATCTGACACTTCATGGTCCAATCAGCTGTAATTAATGCATTGAGCAGTTATATAAGGGCAGTGACACACATTGTTTACAACTTTCTGCAGTAGCTGACAGTAACTGAGTGTTTTGGTCATTTCTTATACATAGTTGCATATATACCCATTCAGGATTGTAAGTATATATTACTTTTTGGAAGTATTAAAGATTGTTTTATTTCCTGTTTAAAGCTTTTTTTTTGTTACTTTTGATAACAGCAATATATCAGGGTTTTTTTAAGTGGTGATTCCTGTCATCTGGTATTTTCAGTGGTCAGCAAGTGGCCTGGCCCCAAGAATGCTGGATTAATGAGATTGGACTCTACTAAACTTAAAGAATAAAAAAAAAAATATATATCAATCACATTATATTTATAGAATATAATTTTATGACATTAATTTAAGGAATTAAAACTTAATGATGTTTCTAATTATATTTTGTTAATATAATCTGCTGCAATTGAGTAATTTGATTTTTACAGCTTATCAACCCATTTTGGTTTCTTTAAAGCCAAAACATATTTTGTATTGTAGAAATAATCATGTTTTTTTCATTAAGAATCTTTTTGAGAATAACATTGATTTCTCCAGATACATATTCTACTATTTAACCCATAGCTGGAAGGAAGGGGTGGTTCATACCTTTCTCAAGGGTATTTGAACATAAATGAATGTAAAAAACTCAACTGGAATTTGAACTGATTTCTCATTTTGAGCTGATATTCATTACACCAGCCAGACATCCAAATGTCATTGAAAAACTAAATCTTCTAAACTATAAAATGGCAATATCACAATTAGTAAACAAACATAGAATTTATAGTGTTATCAAATAATCAAGTAACAAAATGGAGCTTATTAGGACATGTAAGGAGAAGCCATTATAACAGATAGAGCAAAAATGTTGGTGGATAGCAAAAGAAGTAGGAAAAAACTAGAGAGAAGATCTCCAACTGGCTGAAATG
Source organism: Acanthosepion esculentum (assembly GCA_964036315.1). Lineage (NCBI taxonomy): Eukaryota > Metazoa > Mollusca > Cephalopoda > Sepiida > Sepiidae > Acanthosepion > Acanthosepion esculentum. The sequence goes on along the minus strand of CAXIWW010000906.1, from coordinate 23,478 downwards.
CCTACCCAGTTTTTTTGAACAGGAGTAGAAATTTATCCCTTGTTTCCTGTATAGGATTGAGTTTCTGCTTCCTTCTAATCTTTTCTTTCACTTTCACTTCCAGTAACCCTGTCCATCTTAGAGGCATTATTGCCTTGCTTGGAGTGAACTGATATGAAGGCAAAGTTATAGTTACCATGGTAGTAAATGGAAAATGATATGATAATGATTGCTGCTTTATGTGTGTGTGTGTGTGTGTATATATATATATATATATATTAAGCCACTAGAATTTAATGTATTTTAAAGTGAGCAGAATTTTTGTCAAGAAAGTGGTCAATAGGGAAATAATGCAACAATAGTTGCTTTGGTCAGAGATTTAGATTGATCTGATCTCCAGACCCTCTGATCCTGATGAGCAGTGTCTGCAAAATTTTAGTAATTTACAAACACATTATTTATTTATTTTATATATATATATATATATATATATATATATATATATATATCACACACACACACACACACACAGAGGATGCGATGGATAAATTGTCTAAATTACACAAAAATGAAAATAAGACTGACATCTCATTTTAACAGATATCAGTTCATCTTTGGTGTTACAAGAAGTTTTGCTGGTCTCTAGCTCAACTGCACCCCGCACATAATAATCAAGGGGGTTGCAGTCTGGGGAATTAGGGGGCCAGATGTAAGGAGTGATGTGGTCAGAGTAATTGTCTGACAGCCATGACTGGATCTCCTGCTTGTGTGGCATGGTGCAGATTCCTGTGGCCAGACATAGGGTCTTCCAGCAGTCACCCCTTTGACCCAGAGCATCTCTACCTCTTCAAGGCACTTGATGTAGGCCTCCATGTTGAGTTTGAAGCCCTGTGAGGAGATGAATGTCACCATCACTAGTGATCACTCCAAACACCATAATATTGACTGGATATACCATTCAACTCTTTACAAATCCTCAGATTGACACCCAAACATTCTGAAATGTTTGGATTGGCGCCTCCAGCATGAATACCTAGCAGTACAGCATGGCATTTCCAAATTTCTGGCAGAATGGAATTTTCATGGTGCTCTTTTTCTCACAGACAGTGCCCAACTGATTGTACTATATTGTGCAGTTGACAAAATCAAAAACAAACAACACGCATGTATGAAATTAAAAATATAAAATGCCAACAATTTATCCATCACATCATGTGTGTGTTTGTTTCATATTGTGCCTATTTTCATACTGATCCTTTCCAGTTGTCTAATCAGTTTTTTCATGTTAAGATAAAAGTCATCAATAAAAGGCCCCATAGTTTTTGTTAATTCAAGTATTTTCAGTCTTTTTCAAGATCATCTTCAAGGGTAAATTACAAAGACAAAATTATTGTAACTGCACCAAAATCTGCCTTCTGTGTGCTTTCAAAATTTCACCATCACAGCAAAATGCAGATTTTAAATATAGAAACAATATGTCAGTATTATTCAACAAAACATGTTTGAAGGAAGATATGCTGCCTATAATTTAAAGGAAAAACAGATCTCTTGTTATAATTTATTTCACCAGAGATTTTATTTTTCTCTGGATCTTCAGACTTCACTTTCAAGGATGAAAAATGAATTTAAAATTTACACTTTTGAATGGCAGTATTAAGCTTATATAAAGTGACACAGAGGGTGGTGAGAGATAGTGTAAGGGACATGGTCAAAATTAGAGAGGGAAGGGAAAGTTTTAACATTTATTTTTATTACAATACTTAATATTGAGGAGGAGTGGGGTAAGATTTGAATCTTTCTTGTTGAATCTTTCATTACTTAACTATATATATATATATATATATATATACACACATTTTTTTTTTTAATAATTTACCCATTAACAGATGGTTTCACGCAGTGCAATTTACAAAATGGGTGTTTGCTATCCTTGGACACACCGCAGCTCTACAGTTTTCTTCTTCAAATTTTTTTTCAAAAAGAATGTCAATGAAATAATTTGATTCCTTTTCTTTATTAATACATTCATGTTATGGAACTTTTATGATTTTTAACTTCTCCATACATAGATTGCAGTTTGGTTTTATTCATCATTTTTATTAGATACCATTTTACTACTGGTGTATTCCCATATGTTTTGACACTATTTAATATAGACAAAAAAAAATTATAGTGTTTCAAGTTTGCTCCCTTTCTATTAAAAACAGCAAATTTAGTTTTATAAAACTTTTAGCCTTTATCTTTGAAAAGCATTATAAAACTTTTAATACACTTTATTTACAAGATAGTTAAATATATGTGAATCAAGTACAATGTTATATTCATTATTTCCCATTTTATGCGGGTTTATTATTTCTCATTTTATCAAGAAATAAATTTGAAAAGAAATCTTTTTATTCAAAAATGTATAAAAAATTACAAAATTTTAAAAATATGTAACAGGAAGAGATGCTTTTAACCTATTTTAGTGAATTTATGTGAGAATAAATGAAAAAATACAAAAAAACTGAACATGTAAATGATTATCATATATATTTCTTTTTTTTTACTCTTATACAAAATAATTTGGCTTATGGTTACATCAGGTTGAAACACTGATTCCCATATGATCAGTGAAATTAAGCAACATCAACCATGGCCAGTACCTAGAGAGTGGCAATTTGTAAACATCAAGTGCTGTAAGCTTCAATGTGCAGGTGGTGTAATGGATACTGGTTCAGGATTGTTAATCAGAGAGCAGTGTTCTAATTCCGGCTGGGTTCATTATATTCAGTTATGCACAGATACCCTTCTTCTACCTCTTTTCCCCACAACTATGGATTAATGCGTAAGACTTGTATCTCTAAAATCATTATCATCTCCAAAGAAAAAATAGAATCAGGTACAAAACATTTAGATTTCAGTATTAAATAACCCACAGTGGTTGATATACTGTTAGACAACAACAACCAACAAAATAAATTATTGCATGAGCAATCTCTTATGTTGACGTCAACTGCACCTAGCCAAAGCTAAGTTCTCCAGTTGAAACAGAAATACAGGATTTGTAATGTCAACTAGAATATTTATATTTGCAAAATAACATTTCTGGACAACCACTTTTTTTTTGGTATGTTATTTGTAATAATGAAACTTTTCTCACTTGTGTTTCTTTAGACAATCTCATTACATATTCTAGGAAGGTGAATCTTTTTTTGATGGTTTTGCTCAGATTCACATTTTGTCTTAAATGTCTTCATTCCAGATCTTGCAAGGGCGGTAAATAGAGAGCATTTGTAAGTTATCTTCTCTGAAAAGCATCAATATTTTTCTCAATATGCACATTTAAGTCCCCAGAGTTATCTACAGGAAACGCACTTGATACGTAAATAATATCCTTCTGTTTCTGATGGTTTGTATTTTGTCTTGCATAGTTCATCATATGAAATCTTGCAAGGCCAATGGCTATTGAGGGCAATTCTAAATAATAAATTCTCACTGATGTTTCTTTAGTCAGTGACATTACATATCCAAGAAACGACCTTTTTTCTGAAGGTTTGCATTTTGTCTTGTGTAGTTCATTATATGAAATATTGCAAAGTCAATGGATATTGGCAGCTATTCTAAATAATGAATTTCATTGATGTTTCTTTAATCGCATTACATATTCTAGGAAAGAGAATTTTCTTTTGACGGTTTTGCTCCAATAATTCAAGTAATTTTCTCTGGAAATCATCAATATTTTTCTCATCTGTATATGCGAGTCTCCAAACTTTTGAGTTGCACAGAAACACAGTTGACATGTAACTAATGTCCTGATTTTTAGTTGATAGCAGATGATGTTGGATTTGAAGATGCTTTTGTATATCTGAATAGTTACAAGTGCAAGATTCTTCCTGCTTTCATCGTTTCTCTTTACTTCAGGTAGCTTCCAAATAATTTGGAATTTTCCTAAGTGTTTCCTCCTTAGTTGGTGGCAGTTTTTAGTTCAAAAGCCAGTCAAGTGCAGGCCAGAGAAATTTGTTATCATTGTCTTCTTTAGTCATTTTACAACCATTAAAATATTCTATCTATCAAACTTCAGACATTATTTATAGGATGATCTGATAAATTTTTATAAAGGAAGCAAATAAAATCAAATTTGCTTCAAGCCTATTATACTAGCACAATTCCACATATCACACAGTCTGAAATATTTAATATAAGAAAAAAATTGTGTTTTTTTTTTATGGAATAATTTGTCTTTATATACTGTAAACCATGTAAATTCCTTATTCTAATTTGTAAATAGAGATGTCCATACAGGACATCGCCTGAAAATAAGAGTGATACCTATTGTAAATTTAAAACCAAAGTACTTAAAATTCAATAAAATATTAGATTACAGCAAATATTTAAGATTACTGGATAGTTAAAAATTATATAAAAATGGCGCTTATGTTATATTTCTCAAGTAAATTTTACACATATGTCCAAAATAGAAAAAAATAAGATAAACTTCCATCTTATTTAAGTGTTGGCAGCTAGAAGCTGTTTAACACCTTAAATAAATAGGTAACGTTGTGTTAAAAAAATGCGTTTCTGCAATATTTTAATTTTTAAACTTTATTCCAAATAAACTTTAAATCAGTTATTTTATTAAAGAGAATTACACTGTGATGAAAGTTGACTAAAATGGCGTTAAAATCAGCGATTTTACCAATGTTAAAACGAAAACTCCTTAGTTTTGAAATACAGTAAAGTATTTTACTTATTGCAAATATTAAATTTAAATCTATTAGCTTGAAATTAGAACTAAAATAAAAAATGCTTCAAGAACGATTTTTCATTTTTTTAAATTTTACCTTGCGTTTCTGTAGAAGTATGTTTAGTTTAAAAATAAATTATCAAATATTTTTAACCAACTGTTTAAAAATATAATTTTTTATTCTAAACTTAGTAATGACTCTTGTGACAGTAATTCTATTTTTTATACAACTACATTGTTAGTAGTTTTAAATGATGCTTTTGTTTACTTTAGAGTACTTTACTTTATTTAATAATAAAAAAGAAAAACTCTTCTCACGAACAGAAACGAGATGAATTTCAAAATCGCATTGAAAAATTACGATTTTTAGTTTGTTTTTTTTTTAAATAAATATTAAGTTATTATTTTTTCCAGTTCAATAAAAGAAACTAACTAAAAGTTACTAAATGTTTTATTAAAATTACAAACACCAATTTTCAGAAAAATTTTTTTTGAGTTTAACTTTTATTGAATTATTTTTGGTAAGCCCGTAAGATTCGTGACGAATTTCCGTACGTTCACATTTAATATTACATTTTTTTTTACTGAAATAACATATACAGGGATTTTTCTTGATAAAAATTAAAAAAACTTCACAAACAAAACAAAACCCAAATTAAAAAGTACATCCAAAATATCGAAAAACCATACAAAAAATACTCCCCGAAAGTTTTTTTTGGTAAAATAAACTAGTCTCATTCTGTAGTATACCAATTATTCATTAAAGTACTGAAAATTCCGTTTGAATCGGATATTTTTGATTTTTGCCAAATATTTTAAAACAGAGGGTAGCGATTTTTTGTTTTCATTTCGTTTTTTGATGATGCTTATATTCACGATCTCGAACTGGTGGGCTAAAAAAACTCTCTCAAAAATAATTCTGTTTTCTAATAAAATAACCTCAATATACAAGTCTGTCATTGATGAACAACAACGGAAATTTTCAATTTTAAACCGGATTCCCTGAGTTTGGTTACAACAACAACAAAATAAAAAAAACCCTAAAAAACAATGAGTAGCTTTTTTTGTTTTTTTACTTTCATTCATCCATTTTGCGGTTTTGTCATTTGGGTTTGGCGGTATTGTAAACTAAACAAATTGTTTTTTTTTTAATATTATCATACACAGTTTTTTAATGTATAACTTTAAAAATAAAAGGTATTAAATGGGTGTATTTTTAAATTATACAGAGATTAATAATTCATAACATTTTAAAAAAGAATATGAACCAATTTATTTTTAGTTATTACTTTTAAAAAAATTCAGTTTGATTTGTTGAGTAATAATGATAAATTGCCAAGAGAATTCGAATAAAATTCAATTAAAATAAATGAAAATTTAAAAAAAACAAACCCCGAAAACCATGAATTTGGATTGTTCTCTTAGTCTTTCTTTATCGAGTATGAAAAACGTTTATGTTTAGGGTGTTTTTTTAATTTATTTATCAGATAACTGATAATCATTTAGTTTAAAAAAATATGACAAAAATAATGTTAAAAACTATAATTTATATTACAATAATAAAAATAAATTTATTTTATTTTTATCCTTTTTTTCTTTAATGAAAAATAGCTTTCAAAAGTAGGGGAATTAGATAAACATTAAAAACACGTGAAGAATGGTAAAAAAAACATAAAATAATCAATGTACACGAGTTTTATGAATTCACAATTATTTAATTTAACTAATTAAACACTGAGTATTAACTAAGCATTAATTTTTAATTTAAAATTAGCTTTTAAAGGAGTTAGAAAGAAATTAAAGTAAAGTGAAATTAAGAAAAGCTTACTTACATTTAATGAATAAAATTGGCCACCGGTGTTTAGCGAAAGAATTACGGTGCAAAGCGAAATAGTTAATAGGTTAATTTCTGTACAATTTAATCACAAAATTTGTGTTCATGAATTGAAAACAAGTTTAAATATCAAACTTTCATTATTTATTTGTAAATTCAAGATAATATTTTTTTCTGAAAACTTCACGCAAATGTCTAATCTTCGCAATTTTTTTTTAATTATTGTAAAATAAAGGCTCGTTAAAGGAAAGCAAATACTTTCTTTCAGTTTATTTACGGAGAAAAAAAATTTTGTATTGTACGCTTTTGTTTGAGTTTTGTTTGACGCTAAAACCAAACACTGGAATCGTTAATAATAGCAATGACACTAAGTGACTGTCAAGAAAAAAAAAACGGGAAAGTAAAACGTTTCTTTAAAAATAAGAATTTAAGAAAGAAAAAATTATTAGGAAATAACAATGCAAGAACTTTTTAAAGAACCAATTATTGATAACTAGTTACACATCATTTGCAAAAATAGAGTTGTTTCCAATATGTTCAGGCTGAAGAAGTAAAAAGTGTGTTATCGTTTTTTTAATCTTTTTTCTTAAAAATGTACAGGTGTAGTATGTTGGCTAGGGTCACCATGATATAATCAATATCAAAGAAGGCTGTGTTCTTGTAAAACAACACCCTACATTAATTTATGATCAACAATACACGAGAGAAAAATAATCAAGCTCAGTGAACATTAATAATATTGTATTAACAATGGTATACAAATTTCAACAATAAGTATAAAGAAAGTTGCTTCCCTTTTTCCATTAATAAAAACGGTAATTTTAGCTAATAAATGTTGAATACAAAATTGAATGTAATTTAACTACAAAGTTCAATTGGAGTCTTAGCTAAATAAAGAATAGTTCCACAGTGTTTTATCAGTGTAGAAAGATGTAATGTTCATGAGTGATATCAACAAGATTTAGTATGATTACTTGAATTAGTAATAATTAAGAATTAAAATGTCAATATAGCGCCGTGCCTTATCTTCCAAGAATTGAACTGCTACTGCCGCTGGCAAACAGCGAGAGTCTTTATATAACAAGTTTTAGGCTCCGGATGGCTTGGCACCAAAAATATAGAAAAGATAATAAAATACGCGATTGGTCAGGAAATGGACCAATCCGTGATTTTAGAGAAAAATTTGAATTACCTGTGATGGTTAAATTGTCCTATAATAAGTATCATGTATTTATTAACCAATGATATTAAAGAAAGCAGAGGTGTGGCACATGTAAGTGATTCCCACAAAAACAAAAAATAAAAAAACGATAACACAGCGGATTTTTATGCATTGTTATTGTCAATCATTATTGATTTTTTTGTAGTATTTACTTCTTTAACTTTAATCTTATTCTTAATTTATTGTATTTTTTATCGCAATCTTACTCGGAATTTCAATTTTTTAAAAAGCAATGAGAATATCAAAGGATCAGAAATAAAAGATAGCGCGATAAGAGTAAAGATGTGATTATAAACAATTTTTGAAATGAAATGTGGGTGAAAAACACTAAAGTGCGTATTTGATCGAAACTTTGGATCTATTTTATTTTTAGCATTTTTTTAATTTAAAGTTTCCCACCAAGTTTAATTTTTAATTTAGTTGCTTTTTTCTCTACTGGACAAGAAAAAAAAAAAGGAAATCCTACGACTTATTTTCACTGTTTGAAATTTAGAGAAATCTCTGATAAAAATTATTTAAAAAACTAAGATTTAAAAAAAGGTAATGCAATTCTGTTGTTGTATTTTCAAAGATTCAAATCAAATCACATGTTTATATATTTTGATTAAACAAAATTAAAAACAAAAGCTTGGATTTTAATTTCTGCTCCTAAGAACAAAAAATAAGAGAAAATAATGTCGTTGTCCTGAGTTTTCAATTGTTTCAGCAAATAAATCTGTACGTACCACCTTTGCCGTTGCAAAAGGCAATATCAACAAGATAAAGAAAAGCCCTATTGTCAGAAAGAAACAAGTTCTGATAATATTAAAAAAAACAAAAAAAAACTTAAGATTTTTTTGGTTTTATTTGAAAGATAAATGTTTTAAAAAGCTAATTTAAAAGAGAAATTAATTTCCGTATGTAAATGAACTTTTTAGACATTTTAAAAGTATTATTAATACTTTTTTTTCATCACTTATCGAGCTGCCATCTGTAAACAACAAATTTAAAATTCTCTTTAAAATCCAATATTTGTACTAGAGAAGTGTTTTATTAGTAAATTTAAGGATTAATTAACTGGATTTTCTAAAAGTAATGCTTATCTTTTACTAAGTTAAAACAGAGTAAGAATTACTTTCTATTTACACAATCTAGCATCTGAGGTCAAATGATAGAATACAGTCATTCTGCCACTGTTCGAAAAAGCGCAGGAAAATGTAAAAATAAAACCTGAAGGAATACGGAATACCAGCAGTGGCATAATCAAGAATTTGTTATATGTTTAAAAATAAATTTTCTTTAAGCTTATATATAACCAATATAATATAGAATATAATTTTTTATACTATAGGCTTTTATTAAACTTAGTATAATGAATAATTTTATTTTTTATACTATCTGAATGGGTGATGTGAAATTAGATTAATATCCTAATACCCATCCATATTGAATAGTAGTCAGTCAATGAGAGATATCAGAATTATTTCCGTTTTGTACATCCATACCGAAAATAATAAAATAAAAATTATTTTAAAAAAGGTCCATATTAAACTTTACATTTTTTAAAATCTTCAAACTTGTCTTTATTTAATAAAATAAACTCTTATGATGAACAGCAAAGGGATTAATGTTAAAATTGCACTGAAAAATTACCATTTTTTAAAAAGTAAAAGTAAATATCAAGTTTAGATTTAAATAATTTTTTGAATTTTATTGAATTGTTTTTGTCAAGATGCAGGCCAAATTTTCCATATACTGAAATATCTTTGAGGAGTTTATATAACTGAAAAAAATTTGGAAGGGACATCCCCCAAATTAAAAAGTATACACATGATATTGAAAAGGGGGTTTGAAATATACCCTCCCTCAAACATTTACCCAAAGTTTTTTTGTTTTTTTTTGTAAAATAACCTATTCAGTAAACATATTATTAATGAATAAGTCCTGAAACTTTTGTTTGAATCGGATATTTCCCCAACTATTGGCAAATATTTTAAAATAAGGAGGTGTTGATTTTTTACTTTCATTGCACTTCAAACTTTTAACTTTTGTGAAAAGACACTTAAAACTTTTAGTTTTAACCTTTGAGAAAAGAAGAAGCATGAACTTTTGATGCTTTAAGAAGGAACATTTGTTACTCGAAATCTTTAGTGCCAAAAAAGTGGGTCATTAAGAAGGTTATTATTAGCACTACCTGCTATGAGCTGGAGTAGTTTGATATTAATATTAGCTTAGGTTCCCAGGGGACCATCCCCCCCACCTAGGCAGTACCTTTCCTTCAGAAGGGAGCTGGAGTAATTACCTGGTGACTGAAGTATCCCCACAATGGCCAAATGAGGTTCAGAGTCAAAATGGATAGTAGGAAGATAGTAATCATTATACTGGAGTAATGGGTAGCAGATCCTCATCTTCTCCCCCCAGCTATGGGTAAATAGCAGGACAGACCAGGTTCTATAGCCTTGAATGGCAACTGGTCTATCACAGAAAGAAATGGCAACCTACTCCTGGAAAAAAATCTGCTTCATCAGTCATGTATTGAAAGATATATGATCGCCTAAACGTGTATCACGTATGGCACTGAACTTAGACCATGACACCATTCCAAGATGCAATCACTCAGATTCCATTTACCACAATGTATTCACACAGCCTCTACAGTACCTCAATAAAAAGTCAGTCAGTTAAGTGTATACATGATAAACGCTTGGAAGATCATGTATCCTTTGATTTATGATTGACTAGGCAGAAGATTTTCACATAGTAGGTTGCTGTTTATTTCTGCAGTAGACTTGTTGCTAACCAAGCCTATAGGACCCAGTCTGTCTTGCTATTTAACACATATCTGTAGGGAGAAGAGATGAATTCATACCTTTCCCAATGGTATTTGCATATAAACTCAACAGTAAGTCAAACTCGGCTTTCTGATTTCTCATTCGAAGCCAATGTAAAGTTTTAAAATAGGTTTTCTACTGAGAAAACTTATTTAAAAATTTACTCATTAAAGTAGAGAAAAATATTTAAAAGCTATTAAAAACAACTGTAAACCTTGATTTTATTTATTATATATTTTAATTTTTTCCAGATTGAATGGTTGCAGCATAAACACAAGTTGTTATCTACTGTATTTGATGACAAAATGACACATTGGTAGGTTATACACATCCCTATTTCAGCCGGATATATTCAGGAAAAAAGATTTTAGTATATTTATATATGAAATATTTAGAGCAACCTATGATTACATTACAAAATCATTTTAGCTATAGCAAAAAAACATTACTGTATATGGCAGAGCTAAACATAAAGCAAAATTACAAAATAAATACACTAAGAAAACGTTGCTTTTCATGACAGACATATTTCCTTGTAGCTGTAATCCTATATTTTCTTGGTTATTTTTTTAATCAAAGTCAGGTAATAAAGCTACTACGAAGAAAGGGGGTAACTGACTGTGAAAGAATATGAGAAAAAGGAAAAGAACATGAATTAAGAAGACAAGTAATAATGACTGACTGTTGCATTTAAATTTTTAAACATGAAATGTAACTTGAAAGCAAGAAAACTGAAGTAAGAAGTGCAAGAGAAAAAATTGTTAGCATAGAACTTAGTGAGCTATTTCAACTGTAAAATGATGAGACCTATCCAGTACTGTGCTTGAATTCATAAAGTCAAAGGACCAAAGAGGAAAACTCATCAGAACAATTACTATAAGACTATTTATAGAAAAGGCAGAGGGAAGCTATGTTATGGTGGTGGAAAAGTGACTGAAGCTGAGATGCCAGGTCAGCACAAATAACATTGCAGATTCTTCTTTGGATTTTATCAAGAATCTCTAAGTACACAGCAGAAGCACCAGACTAGATATGACAGCATTACTCAATACATGGACAAATGATAGACTTATCAATATGTAAGATACATTTTAGCAAGAAAAATTGTCTAGCATGACACAGTGAACCAACTTTTCTAGCAGCAGCAGCAGCAAACCTAGCAATTGATTCAATATAATTTTTCCACTTCATATCAGAGGAAAGCATTAACCCAAGAAGACACAATGAGTCACTCTCCTGTAGCATCAGCCATATTGATGGAAGGCAAAAAGTGTTCTCTTAGATGATTAAAAGGGAGCAGTTTTGTTTTGGAGATATTAAAATTAGAAAGCCATTTCTTGTCCCAGATAACAACAAATTGTAGTTCATTTATTTTTTTTAGATCAGCTGCTAATTTGAGCTTATTAAACCAATGAGATTTACCATTAAGACAGGAGTAAATAGTTGAATAGGTAGCAAGTTGAGAGATGATGCCATCAAGAAGGTTGTTGATGAAACTTAGGTATGTAGGTCCAAGGATAGAGCCTTGGGGGACACATGCATTAATGTAAAAAGATTGAGAGGAGTGGCTGTTCAAAACAAATTTGACTTCAAGATTGAATCAGATAAATCAAAAATTCGTCCAGAAACATAACCTTTTAATTTTTTATTTATTACTGGTACATTTTCAGTTAAGGCACATTTTTGTTTTTCTCTTTTGTAAAGCTGGTTAATGATATGGGTTGAGAAATTATTAGGTATGATGGGTGAGTTGGTACCAACAAACTTTGTCAGTACTTTGTTACAAAAATTCTTTTCACAGGAGTTGTAATAGTGGATGTTTGTGTGAGCCGAGTTTATTGCATTCACTTTTGCACAAATACCATTGGGAAAGTTATGACTCTATCCCCCCCACAAAATTGGTTAAATAGCAGAGCAGACTCCTCAAGTTTGGTTGACAACTAGTCTAGGACCACTCTGAATTCAAAACCAGTTGGGCATGAGGCTGGCAACTCCACCCCATAAAAACCTACTTGATATAACAGCAGCAACACTTTGTGTAGTGAGGCTAAAGTCTACTTCAACTCTATATAGGGATGACTTCTCTCCAGTCATATGAATAGGAATAGAGGTTTTATGTTTGGGTTTCTAGTATCTTCTAAGGTTTAATTTTTACGACATACAGACAATTTTTAAGTATAAAAAAAAATAAGTGTTTTGGGCATGTGGCCAAGTGGTTAGAATGTTCACTTTCTGAACATAAGACCTGGGTTCAAATCTCACCATGGTGGATTTGTCACAAAGGTAACTGCTTCATGGTATCAATCTGGAGAGGTGATTCCAACATGTGGCACCATTGGAAAGTGCCTAACAACTATACCACATGTTCATCCAAGCTTGTGAGTGAAATTGGGTAGATGAAAATCTTGAGAGCCATCGGTAGTTGTCCTAGCACAAAGTCACAAATCATCGTGACTGAGGGTTTGGATGTGCTAGAATTCTTCTGCACACTCTTTCCAACAAACTGTAATTAAGGCTCATTCAGATACGTACATATATATATATATATATATATATATATATATATATATATATATACACACACACATATATAGATATATGCATATATACATATGATGCTTGACACTAATTAGCTATGGTAATTGGCTAACTAATTAATCATAGAAATTAAAACAGAAAATATACCTTCTTAAAGCGAAAAAGAGCTAACCCGAAAGACAGAATGATCAAAAAAGAAGAAGATTTTAATTCTATTTACAAAAAAAGATACTTCTTACAAAAGACTGTAAACCCAGAAAGAAGCCACGTGTGAGGTCTTGTCAAGTTGAGTTATCACCGAGGGAAATCGAAAGAAAGGCAAATATGAAATTATCAGCCAAAACATGTGCCGGTTGTAAAAATTTAATC
>CAXIWW010000905.1:7500-52585 GCA_964036315.1 Acanthosepion esculentum | reverse complement strand
ATTTAAAAATCTGTCTTATTTTGTCACTTTTTTTCTTTCTTTTTCTCTATCTTCTAAATTTTAATCCATTTATTGTTGTAAAATTTTTGGTCTGAAGATTTGGGGATGGTCTGATCCCATAAAAAAATTATTACCTAGGGATTTCTAAGGACTCTGCTTTCATCATTATATATATATATATATATATATATATATATATATATATATATTTCAGCAGCATGTTTTCATTGAGACATGATTCATTGAACAATTTAGACAAGTTACCCCAATGATGATACTGTGCTATGTTGAAAGTACTCAGAAATAAATGAAATATGGCGATTTTCTCTTGTCCTTCAATAATGACACCAATAAGCTTATCCACAAATATGAAAGTATCCTATAGAAAATAAGTAGACAAAATTTGTCTGAATTATTCAATGAAACAGGTCTCTCTCTCTCATATATATATATATATATATATATATATATATATATATATATATATATATATATTCAAACATGTTTCTTTGAATAATATAGACATATGTCTATTTTTATAGTAATCCTTTCTAGTTCAAGGAAGGCACTATAATTCTTTTTCCTCCCCAAGTACTTTTTGATCTCCTCAGAGATTATGCTCAGGAGTGAATTACAAAGACAAACTTATTGTAACTGTGATTGTTGTGATAGTGACTTTTAAAAACATGCGCGAAAATGTTCTGTTATAATTATTTTAAAATTTTTTAATTTATCTGTTGTAGCTATAGAATGTTTTGTAAAAGGGAGCTAACCAGAAATTGGTAGAAATGCAAAATGTCATTAAATGTTGGTCATGTGTATATAATAAAAATTAATAAATACAATAAAATATAGCTAAGTCATTAACCATTTTAAAGACTACATTCCTTTTTACAAGATTACATCTGGTTTACTTATATTTTTGATTGGATATCAATTTCTGCAAAATCTAACATTTAAATATTAATATAATTGAGAGAATATAATTTAATATTATGATAACTATTCTAATATTAGGCATGCAAAATTAATTTATTTTGGACACTAACATCTAGGTGTAATGAAAAAATTTAGGAATATCTTGCTATATTTTAATTTGTGCTAATTTTTTTTAATTCGACTTTTTTCTTCTGAGTGAACTTGAATAGACTGAACTGTTTGGAAGCAGTCAATGCATAAAATCACAAGTCACCATGATCGAGGGTTTGTGCAAATTGGAGTTATTGAAACTACTGATCATGCAGTGGAATTAAAGAATTGTTAGTCTTATTATATATCTAAATGGTACATTTAATTAAAATAGGAAAATAATCCAGTGATTTTTAAAAAATTTTTTAACCACTATGTGTAAATAAATCTGATACAAGAAAAAACTACCAAAAAAATTACAAAGATTAGAATAAATTTTAATTACAGAATATAAATATTTGAATACAGAAAAATAAAGAGCAACTAAATTTAATGATGATCACTCAAGATTTATCTAGTGGAAATAAGCTTTGTAAAATGAAGCTAACGTTTTGATAAAACCAGGTCAGAATAGATTTTGTTAGAAAACATTTAGCTAAAATATATTGGCATACTGCCAATCATAATATTTTCTTTGCTAACATCTACAACACTTAAATAGCTATCATGGCAGCTGCTGTGATAAAGCTTATGTGTATTACACAAGTCTTTTTCTACTCAAAACATGGTCGAGAGATTAAACACTGATTACTTATAAAGCAAACAATTAAATGGTATATTACTATTAAGATCAAATGCCCTTCCCTGAGAGAGACTTTTAAAAGTGACACTACTTTGATTTGATTTTAGTTAATTAAGATAGTTTAGTAATTTATCATTTGAGTTAAAATATACTTATATTTTCTATAGTATAGAATGTAAATTTATTAGTAGAATTTTCGTGATCTTACTCAATTTTTTTTTTTTAATATTGCTTCCATTTTGAATAATTGACTGAATGGCCACTTTTTATTTTATTACTGTAAACATTATTTTCAGTGATCTCTTGTGTTTAAGTTGAGGGTCTTTTTCTTTTTTTCTTTTTAATTTTCTTAAACAGTAAAATTGATATCAACTCGTTTAGATTGGTCCTACAAAAGAAATACATGACCGAGAGGAATTGAGACAGGCACATTTTTCTTTCATAGAACTTCTTGAGCTAGTCCAGTTGATATTAATTTCACTGTTGAAAATAAATACAGGTATGTTAACTCATCATGTGTATGCACTAAAAATACCGTCAGATTAAAATATCCATTTAAAATTATAAAGTACATCAGGGGGCAAAACATTTCAGTTAAGTTTTCCTATGTGAGTAGGATATAAAACACAAAAGTGGAAAAATGAAAATTTTTTGCTTTTCTTTTATTTTTTACGCTTTTCCTCATTTTTTTTTTGTAAGCTTTGCCTCATATTTTCCATTATTATAAATATTGCTGAGTTAATGTTGTACTATATTTTTTTTCTTAGGTTTGTATTAAGCTTATATACTCATCTTTATAAGGACTTTTTAAAAAAAATTTGTAAGCTAAATATATCATTACCTTTTTATGATTAAAATAAAAAATTATTTTTAATATTACTTACCTAAATTAAAAAAAGGGTTTTTCTTTAAATTTTTTTTATTTCAACAAGAAAATTCATCTCTTATATACAATAATGAAATCAGTGACTAGGAAGAAACATACAATTACAAAACAAGCTTCATGATGGGTAAAAGGATATGTTGATAAAAAAAACAAAAAGTAGGTAAGATCTTAAAACTTTTGGCTATCTTGTTCAGTTCAAAAATTGGTAAAACATACTCAGTTTTGAAGTGGAATCTAAAGCAGTTGAGGTCACATAGTTGGTTGCCAAGTCTCTGAGATATTCCTGATGAGTTCGTGCAGCCATAGCTTTAAATTTCTCAGATTGATGAGCAGCATTTTCTCCGTTTATCACTGGAATTAAATGTTAATTTAATCTTTGATTTTCACAATTATTAGGGCAAGATACAGTTTTTTGTTTTTTTTTAAAGTCTGTACATGTAACTAACTATTGTAAATCTCAATTGAGCATTACTTTTTAAAATTTTGAAAGTAAATATTTAAATGATAAAGGTGTATTAAAATTATTTTTTGATAAATTAATAAAATTATGTCTATATTTCTGAGATGTAATATTCTAACTATTTTGACTATTTACATAGTTCAAAGTGTATAATGGCTGATATGTTGTGAATATGACAAAGATAAGGACAGCAGTCAAAGCAATGTAAATAATGTTAATAAAATTAATTAATAAAAACAAGTTTTGATAAAAATATCATTTATGATAACTGATTATTAGTGGAAAGCAAAGCAAAAATATTTGAATATTTAAGACAATATTGGATACAAATTTATGATGTATACCTTTAGCAAACAAGAAATCGGTGAATTCTGGTCCTTTTTTGAATGGCGTTTCGGGTATTGGTGGTCCAAAAGGTGGAACATCTTTGCAACGGCTCACAGCAACACTATGATAAAATATTATGATTTTCATTTTACTTTTCTAATAAAAATGATAAAATTAAAAAAAAATTAAAAAAGCTTTTCAATTTTAATGGTAAATGATTCCACTTTAAGAGATTTGGGGCAAAATTATTGTTAACTTTAATTTTCACTGAAGAAGAAATCAAAAACTAAAAATAACTGCATAAAATACAAGAATAATTTTTTTGTTTACCCCACCACAAATGTCATGCACTTATTTACTGAAAATTACACGAATAGATAACTTAATATAAACTCTTGGTAAATTCACATGACCTTTAAAAGAGGTCTAATGTAGATATAAATCCCAAAATTCAAGGTTTTTTTTTTTTTTAATTTTTTTAATAAAACTAGACTTTTAAACTAACACTGCTATATTTATATTTAAAATGATACCACTGTTAGAAATGTTCTAAGAATATAAAAGAAAAACGGAATAATAACCTGTAGGAAACTTCGGGTGTATTTGGATTATGAACTCTAACAATGATGAAAACATGTTGGAAGTGAGATCGAACAGACTTTGGAGTAAATGGCAAAGCTCCTGGCTCCTGAAACACTATGCTGACTATATCATTCCCTATATGACGTTTGCGAAGGAGCTGAAAAAATAAAAAGAGAGAGAAGTTAGATAATTAAAATGAAAACAATGTATTTGAAATTTCAATATTTTAAATAGAAAATAAAACAAAAAATAAGTAGTTCTGTTGCTTTTTTTAAAATTTTTCAACTGACTTTCACAGAAAAAATGTAATGAAACAGAAATAAAGTTAAAGAAAATATTAAATATTTTGAACAATTTAGTCTTTTCTTTTTTATTCCACTTGCCTGGTTCACATCTTATTAAAGTTGGATTTACTTCCTACATTTTATAGAAATTTCTTAGACATTTACACTTTGGAAATAGTTCAGTAGAATTGAAAAAAAAAAAAGTTATTGAAAATTCACATTCTTAGTTTTCATATTTGAAGAATATTAAACATTTAAACATTTTTTAAAATTGTAAATACAGTCTTGAGTGTCTTTATACATACTGACAAAGTTACATAAGTGAATCTAAAATAGAGTTCCAAAACTATTGTGGATGCTCAGTAAAATAATAATATACTAAAAAAAAAAAAAAAAAAAAAAAAAAATGAATGTGTTAATATATATATATATATATATACAGAGAGAGAGAGAGAGAGAGAGAGAGAAAGAAAGATTTAGTTAAGTCTGATTCATGAGTGGTCATTGTTTGCTGGAATCTTTAATATCAGGATAAAGAAAAACAAATTACTGGATAAATTATTTAACAGAGGATGATATAGAATACTCATCTAAAGTGTAGTCACAAAAACAGTAACAAGACAAGAATAAAAATACTTGTTTTAATGTTGAGGAGTAATTATTTACTGAAAATCATTTTATAGAAAAAAATGACTATATAATAGAGAGAGGAGAGAAAAAAGAGTGGAGAGAGATAGATTACATAAAGAAATTATTCACCTGCTGTCTGTTACTTGGGGTAAAGGGAAGCAGAGTAGAAACATGAAACATGATCTCATAGTTATTGAAAGTACTATATATAGAATGAGTTCCAGTTGAATCCACTGAAATGTAAAAAAATAAAAAATGAAAATTTAAGAAACTATTAAAAACTTTAACAAGTTAGAAGATAGCTTAAATTCATTTCTCAAACATTTTGATGATATAAGATTTTGCTTTTCTTAAAGGACAAAAGAAAAAATGAAAAATATTATTAGAAGCCATAGCTAATTATTACATTACAAAGATTTCTTTAAAACAATTATTTAGAATATTCTTGACATATAAATTATTTAAATTTATCTTCTCCAAAATTAAAGATTCTGTATATAATAAACTTTTAAGATAATATATTCCTTTATAAATGTTTTGCAAAAAGGACTGAATGAGGAGATCAAAAGATGCACAAAAAAATATTTTCAAAATGAGAGAAAGAGAAAAACTCACTCTTGTTGTCCAACTGTCCGCGATATTTATCAAAGCCCTTTAACCGAACACGAGTTCCAATGCATTCCAAGAATTCTTCAAATGCAGGACCATGTATCTCTAAAAATAAAGTATTTAATTTATAAAAATATGAAATACCATTTTACCTTTTAACATTTAAAAAAAAATTGTAATGTGCTCATTAAAACCTTTTTTAACAAATGAACAGTAAGCTTGTCTTTAAATTACTGTTTACTTATGACTAATTATATCACTTAAGTGAAATAAAATGGTCATTTGTGAATTTAATCAGACTCAAAAGATCACACATATTAATGTTCAAATAAGCTGAAAACAACTTTCACAAAAATAAAAATAAATAAAATGTGGCCTTTCAAAAGGCAATCATATTTTGGAAAGAATACAATTTTTATTTGAACAAGGAATTTTTTTTCCTAATACAATACTACTCCATAAGCTTCAAAATTTCAATCAAAACAATGTCCAAGATGCCCCTTAAAGCAGACACATCTGAGCAACAACAGTAACTGTTGAAATAGCAGAAAACATTTGAGAAAACTTTGTAAAACTGATGAAGTCTGATCATTTAGATCTCAAAAGTACTGTTGAATTTTATATACATTTGTAGTATGATTCAAGAAATGTGAAGATAATCTTGAATTTAGCAAAATCTCTAAGTAATTAGAAAGTAAATTGTTCATTTGGAAATTAAGAATAGTAAAAAGATTCATAAACTGACAGGACATTAATTTTGAATAAATTATAAAGATGAGCAGTACATGTAAAAATTTCATGGTTTTCTTATTTGGGCTTTCTGTTGAATCGATTCTTAATTTAATGATTGAATAAGATCCTTGCAAGTTCCACAACTATAAAATACTCATGGAAATTCCCCTATTGTATTATTAAATATTTGAGCTTAATAATAACAATCATAAGTATTAATGCAGGTCGTTACTTAAACCTGTAAAAGAATACAAATAAAAAGATTCAAAATTGACATGGTTTTCCATTTCATTGAAGCAGACGAGAGAAAAGGCTATCTTATTATGTATGCTTTCTTTTTCTCATTAAAACCAGACTGTGTCTTTGATATATCTTTTTCTTTCATCTTTCTCAATCAAAACAGAAGGGTTCATTAGTAATCTGAGGTAATGGTAGAGCATAACATGTAACAATGAAGAACAAGCAGAATTATGATTGTGTTTTATATTTGGTAATTCTTTATTCAATAGAATAAGTATTTAAAATTAGTGAAAAACATGTATTATGTATAACTGATGAATTGTTCAAATACTTTATTTACAAACTGCAGTTAACAGAGGCTTCATATATTTGAATTAGGTTATAATGATGCATTCAGTGGAGGAGGGGTGTATTCAACATTTGATAATTTCATGGCAATATGTGCTTACAGGTTTTTAGACAGTTTTGATCAACATTTGTTTTCATGGTTAGCCGTAAAGAATTGTAAATGTAGGACATTTAAGTAAAATAATAATATTTATTAAGAATTTATTAAAAGGAAATATCAAATTTTATAGAAACATTGTTGACCATTATGTATTTAATTACATAACTAAGAAATAAAAATAATATAAATTTTGATGCTATATTTGATTTGTTGTTATGGATGGTATTTTTCATTTTCTCCTTTGTTATTGGCAGCATTTTAGAATACTTTGGCTGCTAAGTTTGAACAAACTGGAGCTATTTCATTTATGCTTTGTTACCTCTCTTTGCCATTGTTTTTAGATCGCTTTCTTCCAGTTATTTTGATGGGCAATAATGAAATTCTGAAATTTAGAATGATCTTATTCCATTTCAAAAATAAAGCCTGTAAAAAGGAATATTTTAAATTAACATATGACCAAAAATGCTTAATGATTTCACTATAATTATGTAACAATGTAATGAATTTTCACAGACAAATCTATGGTTTATATTACCTCATCTCATTGTATGGTTACAAACTATAAACTGAAATTGAGCTTGAAATATTGTGTAATTGGCTCTAATTTTTTGTAAAAAAAAAAAAAAGAAAAAGATATCATTAATTTGCAGTGAAAAAAAGCAATTTTTGATTTTTTGTTTAATACGCCCCTCCTATGCTGCATATGTTAGATGTATTTTATGTACCATAAATACCATAAATATATAAAAATAGTTACCATTGTTGTACATTTCTTCTTCTGTGGATTGGTCTGCTTTGCAATACATGATTCCAACTTTATAAGAAGTTGTGATCTAAAATAAAATTATTTTTTGTTACCATTTTTATCTACTTATATGGAAAGAGTGTATTAAAAAGTTACAGAAATTCTAAGGAAAACAAAATGTTTAGAATAATGAAGGATTTATAGTTAATATTATTTTAAAGCAGTTATACAAGAAAATTGTTCAGTTTTAGTCAAATTTAATATTAGCAGATGTAACATGTTTTGAATAATATTACACAAACTTTAATGTATTCAAGTCTTTTAATCTCAGGATGAAAGATCATATTTTAATAGCTTGTTTGCTAGCTATTAATTTTATACTTGTTTGTTTATTTCCAATCATTATTTACATTTTAATGATTCATCATAAAATTATTTATAGCTGCTTTTTCTTTCATTTTGAAGATATTTTCAGACCCATCCTTTATTCTAAAATAAAATTAGTGATTAAAAGAACTTGTTCAATATAAAAAAAATAATTTATTTGTGCGTAAAAACTCAGAGATAACTACAAATTTATCTGTAAAAAGACGATATGAATAACGACAAAAGGAAAACTTCTTTACCAACGCATTTCGTCCTCTGATGGGCTTTATCAAGGCAAATGTAAGGATTTTATTGTGCAACAAATATTTATAAATAGAAGTAAAAATATTAGATTTGCAGAATTTTCAAATTTAATAATACTCATAAAATTTACATCAGGCTAACTGAAAGTTAAGATTAATTTAAGAAGGATGCTAAATGATATTATTTAATGTCTAATAAATGAAAATAAATGTTATTGCCGATTTTTTAAAATAATGTAATTATTATCTATATTATTTTAGTTTGAGAAATTATATATATATATATATATATATATATATATATATTGCGATGTATAAATTGTCGTCTAAATTAAATATAAAAATGAAAACAACACTCACATCTCATTTTAACTGATATATATTGCCAAAATTTCATAAAAATATCTTGAAATACTAAAGAGTAAATTTATTCAATAAAATCACCATTGGCTTCAACCATGGCCTCCAGATGACTTTGGAATATCCTGCAGCTCTTTTGGACAGTCTCCTTGTTTTAGTGAATGCTGCCATAATCCTTGCCTTCAGACCATCTTTGGAGTTACAATTTTGTTAGTCTCTCGCTCAACTGTGCCCCACACATAATAATCAAGGAGGTTGCAGTCTGGGGAGTTAGTTGGCCAGATGTAAGAGGTGATGTGGTTGCAGAAATTGCCTGACAGCCATGATTTGAATCTCCTGCTTGTATGACATAGTGCAGGCCTGTTGCCAGACATAGGGTCCTTCAGCATCCAACCTTTTAACCTATGGCAGCACTACCTCCTAAAGGCACTTGATGTAGGCCTTCATGTTAAGTCTGAGACTCTGTGGAAAGATGAATGGAGACATAACGTCACCATCACTAGTGATCATCATGATGTTGCCTGGATATATCATCCAACACTTTCTGAATTCTCTGCACTGTCCTCAGATTGACATCCAAATACTCTGAAATGTTTGCATTGGAACTTCTGGAGCAAATTCCAAGCAGCACAGCATGCCATTTCCAAATTTCTGGTGGAGTGAATTGTGTCATGGTGCTCTTTTTCTCACAGATAGTGCCCAACTGACCCTACTATACTGTGCAGTTGACAAAATCATAAATAAGGCTCATGTGTAAACTTAAAAACATAAAATGGCGACAATTTACCCATCGCAGTGTGCGTGTGTGTGTATGTATACGTACACATATGTATGTGTTATATGTGTAACTTTTTCTTTTTTTACTTACTCCTTGCTCATCTAACTTCATAAGTTGATCAGCAATCTTCTGACCAGAAATGGCTTGTTTTAAGCAAGAAAGATTCACTTCAGGCAAAACATACTCCAAGACATCTTTGGATGAAACTCCCCTGGAACTGCTTAAACGACTAGATGATGGAATGGCGTCTTCCAAAATTGAACCACGATGAGTTGCCAGCTGCAATAAATAATATTAGTTGGAGGCATTTTTTTTTTTATCAATTCACCCCACGTAAGGCAATAATGCCACTAATATGCATGGGGCTACTGGAAGTAAAAGAGAATGAAAACACTTTAGAGGGAACCAGAAACCCAATCATAAAACAGGAAACAAGGGATAAAACTTTACTCTTATTCAGAAGACCGGGGAGGAGTGTGAACCAGGTGATAGGCAAACATAACTACTCCTATTGAGGAAAAATAAATAAATCGTAAAGTGGAGACATTAGGAACATATATTTGAAATAGACTTTAGAAGGAACAGGAAACCTAATCCTAAATGGGAAACTAGTGATAAACTTCTACTCCTGTTCAAAAGACAAGGGAGGGCCTGAACTGGATGATACATTCCTTTCTGGTCTTTTAAACAGGAGTTTATAGATAGAGCAATAATAGAATAACAAGTGGATGTAATGATTAACAGAGGATCCATCTATGAAACTCTGGAGTCAGGATGCTGAAGGTAATATCAATCAGCTAAGTGAGAAACTTTTACTTGTATTAGTATTAATTATAATATATATATCCTTGGGTACAATGAGAACAAATGGAATATAATTCCATTGTCCATAACTTTTAAAAGAGGGCTCAATACAGAGTAGAGCTAATTATTATTTATTTTAGGGTATATAAACTAAGTTTACCATTGGCCAAGGAGACACATTGGTAGTGTTGAAACATAATTGCCATTGTGTAGCGATTTAACATTTTTGTTTTTATAGCCCAATATATATATATATATATATATATATATATCCCCTGATCTGTAGTGTTATAAGAGCACTATGTGTACTGCAGCCACAGTTGAAGTGGTGTTTCTTGGGCAAGATAGCCTGATGGAGCCCAACCCTCTCCAGGCTGGTTTCTCCTTCTCCTAGACCAGTTGCCATCCAAGCCAATAGAACTCAGTTTACCCATAGCTGGGGGGAGAAGAGTATTAGCACGTAAGTGAATATAATGGATTCAACTGGAATTCAAACTCAATCCAAGCCACTATCCATTACTCCACCATGTCTATATATGGAGGCATGGTGGTGGAGGAGGAGGAATAATAATATATATATATATATATATATATATATATATATATATATATCTCCGTTTTTTTTTTTTTATAGAAGTTTTATAGTTAACTTGTTTCTAATATACCAATTAACATGAAAATACTTTTTCACAAAATCTGATGTTAAAATACCTTTGTAAGGAAACGTATACATAAGATCAAACTTTCTTACAGATATTTAAGCCATATATTTAGACACATATTACGAGTCAAAAATGAAAAATACTAAGTCTTCTATTTCTTTATAAGTTTTATTTTTTAATGTCATATTCCTTCTGTATACAGGCAATCATCTCTCTAAGCAGATTCCTTTTCTTTATTATCTGTGAACTGTCATGACCTCTTGGGAAAGATAGACAGATTTTCTGTTATCTTCTCTATAGTTTTGAATACAGTGTCGTCTTTCTCCTAGACTGGCTACCATTTAAGGTTTCAGAACCTAGTCTTCCCTGCCATAACACATAGCTGAAGATAAAGAGATGGATTCATAACTTCCATTTCTGCAAATGTGAATATAACAGACTAGGATTAAATTTGAACACAGACCGCTGAGTTAATTTCTCATACTGTTCATCACTGTGCTATTAACATAATACTTATGATGAATGAATTGTTTAAGATCTATTATGCCACTTAAAGATATAAATATAAATTAGGAGGAGTGAAAGGATAGTAATACAACAATAATGCTCCTAATTCTGGAGTGAAGAGATTTTTATATCATTCACCATTTATAAATAAATAAATAGCCTGAATAGATTTTCTTTTTATAACTTACACAAATGTCAGTTTCCCTCTGACATGAAGCAGAATAATTATATTGAATCAATTTTGTTATGTCTGTTGTTTAAAAAGTTGGTTCAATGTGTCAAACTAGACAATTTTTCTAGCTAGAATTTATCTTAGACCTTTATAAATCTATAATTTGTCTGCATCGAATATTGCTGCCACATTTGGTCTGGTGCTTCTGCTATGTATTTAGAGATTTTTGATACAATACAAAGAATCTGCAAGGTTATTAGTTCTAACCTGGCATCTCAGCTTCAGTTATTTTCCCCATGGTCAAAACGTAGATTCCCTATGTCTTTTCTATAAATATTTTCATGGCAATTGTTTTGAGGAGCTTTCCTCTTAGGTACCTAGACTTTATGAATTTAAATTCAGTTTTAGACTGGCAGCTAGGTCTCATCATTTTGCAGTTGAAATGGCTGCTAGATTTAACCATAAGTTCTATGCTAATTTCAAATTTACAAAATGTTTTTTTCTAACAATAAAATATTAAATTTCATATACTTTTTTCATTGTAAAAACAAAATTTTAAATTCTCTCTCTCCTTTTTTTAATCTTTTGAGATCTTAGTGATATACAAGGTAATAATTCAGTTGAAAAATAGTATTTAAGATTTAGATCAGAGGAGAGGGAAAGGGAATTCCAAAATCTTTTATTTTTTCACAAGTTTTTCATTGACTGCAATCTTCATCAGAATAAAATCTATTTAAATACACTAGCATTCTGTTGACCTTTCTGTTTATTGAAGTGTGCTTCAGTTTATTTAATAATTAGCTATGAATTAAAACAAATTACTGGACATGTATCCAAGTTTTAAAATCCATCAATGTTTTCTTTTACTATTAAATTTGTAAAACACATCTATAAAAATAATCCATGTAAATGTAGTAATATGGAAAAGAATGACTATTTTCAACAATATATGAATATTATTTGGAATGCACCTTGTGAGTTGGACAATCTTGGAAAGATTTTTTTTTTGATTGATTGATTCGTTGTCTACAGCTTATGAATAATTCTTGGAAAGGGTGGGGAATGATATTCTAACATATGGTGAAAAGGGTGCATGGGGCAAAAAAAGGTTAAGAATCAATGGTTTAGGTGTTTGAAAACAATGTGAATACCCTATATAGATTAATATTTAATTTCCAAGTACTCATTTAATTTATTCACAAAATATGATGAATGTTCACAACAAAAGCTATTCAATTAACAAATGTTCACATATTAAAATGTTTATGACATGAGAAATTAATTTGCAACAATTATGACAAAAGAAAAAGTTATTCTAAATTAACATTCTCTCATAGCAAAGGACATAAAAATGACATAAAATAAAGATAAAAGTTTTAATACTAATTTAATATGCTATTAAATGTTGTAACTAGTCTATTGTTATATCTTATATAGATTGTTTTAATTATGTTCAGTATACAATGGGTCCCCTAATTTTCATTGAATATACAATAGCTAAAATTGGTAAATATATTAATTTTGTAATTTGATATTTAGATGCAAATCAGAATTTAAACAAAACAAAGTATAAAGAAAATTTTTGTATAAACTATGACAAATATCACCAGAATTATGAAACAAATATTTATATTCATACAATATATACAACAATAACATTAATTAATATATAAATTTATAATTCATAAAGAAACAGATATTTTATTAGATATTTTAACAGATTTTTTTGTATGGTCACAGAAAAAGTAATGAGACTTGAAGATAATATTTTTCCATTGCATAGTGAAACATTCTAAACAGGAAATATCTGTCACTAATAGATAATTATACAAAAAGGTTTGAACGGCTCCTCTTTATGTATAGTATCTCTTCAGGATGTGGGTGAGCCTGGCTCTCGATAACTTCCTGTCCTTTGTAGCTCTTAGCAATGTTTACTTTTTTGTTTTTAACTTATCCTTCCCACTTCTAGATCTGCCATTCATTTACATATCCTTGTTAGGTAGATTACTTGCTGTTTCTTTCTGTATCTTTTACCTATGAGTATCAAATTCTCCAAGCCCTCTTTCTTCCTCGTGTCTCCTAGAAGTTTCAACTTTCTGTTTCTAAGTATAAATGTCCTGAAATTTTAAAATATTTTCATGGTAACTGTTCTGATGAGCTTTCTACTTTGGTACCTCAACTTCATAAATTTAAGTGCAGTAGTAAGATTGGTAGCTAGGTTTTATCTTACAGTTGAAATGGCCACTAGAACTGTAACCGTAAGTTCTATGCTAAGTTTCTTTTCTTGCATTTCTTGATTGTGGAACTCTTCTGGCTTCTTGCTTTCCAGTTCACTTTGATCCTCAAAAATTTAAATGCAATGTCAATTGTTAGTTTCTCTTTCCTTGAATCCTGTTCTTTTATTGTTCTCTCTTTAATAATGTTTGTTTCTTCAGACTATTTCATTCTCAGTACCCCCTGCATCTTAGTGGCTTTACTGCCTTGCTTAAGATGAAATCAAAAAGGAAAAATTTTATAAAGTTGGCAAACAAAGGAATATTTTATTTTATGTAAGTTTTAAAATTTTCCAATTCAGAGTATAAACTCAGCTTCAATGAGATTACTTTTATCAACTAGTCCCACCCCTAAAAAAAAAAAAAAAAAAAAAATTAAATTTTTTATGATTTTAATTCTCCAGAAATTATCTTCAAGATAAAAAATTATTTTATTATGACTTCAAAATGTGTAAAATTAGAGAGAGAGCAAGATGGAAAATATAATTTTTTTTTTTAAAGAAAATGCATTAGTGCAACAAGTGCCAAAAGTTTTATTTCAATAATTTGTAGTTTTGCTGCATTTTTTTAAAAACATTCAAATCATTTTTCTTTTTTCAGTATTGTTTTTTTTAAAAATTATAATTGATATAATTTTCAAACAAATACCTTTGTTTCTTTATATTGAATAGAAATAATTTTTACATTAGAATATTTTACAATTCTTCTCAATAATGTTAAATTTTTAAAAATAATCCTATAAAAAAAAACAATCAAATATCAATTTGATACAGAATAATATCAATATCTTATTAAATCAGAATTTCTTGAAGAAAGAAATATTATTTTTATACACTGAATGTAAATGATAGAATACTTACCTCACTGGTCCTGAAAATGATACGGTATTGAGTTTGGCCATACTCAGATTTACCGCTAAGGTTTTCCCTTTCAGTTTTTTCTTTTTTAATACTAACAGCAATGGGGCCAAGGTTTTCATCAATACCAAAGTAGTTTTGATGGTCTGCAAGAAAATCCTCAAACATTTGATCTTTTTCAACAGAATTTTTTTTTTTTTCATCTTTGCAGATTTATTTTTAATGTCATGTTCTTTCATTACTTTGGTGATTATGACTTTACAAATTATTTTTATTACATGTAAATTGCTGTGACTTCTTGGGAAATAGTAGGGTGGTTTCCAGTAGCCTTTACAATATTGAATTCAGAGTAATCATACTAGATTAAGAGCCCAGTCTATCCTGCTATTTAACCCATAGCTAAAGGAAGAAGAAATGGATTCATACCTTTCCTAAGGGTATTTGTGTGAAAGTTAACGCAATGACAGATGCCATAATGATATATTTTCCTTTCACAATACTGCTAACAATTAACATACACCAGTTTTAAAACAGTCATGAAAAAAATATTTTTCCCCTTTGTCTATTAAACACTGTTTTATTAAAAGCAAATACTTAAAATTTAATTTTTATTTCTTAACAGAAACTGATAAAATGAGAAATAGTAAAAGTGATAAATGATAAACATTGAATAATTCTTCCTTACTCCTAATTATCTGCTTTACAAATATTTGTTAAATTTTCAAGAACATTACTCCTGTCCCATAATAGTTGTTCAATTTACTGTATGAAATGTGTATGTAAATGTAGCAACAATAATGGGACAGAATTTGGTTGATAAGGGATTTTTTAGTGTGTGTGGGAGATTAGTTTATTTCCTTTTGCTTCAAGGTAAAAAAACCCAAAAAGGCCCACTTTATGTGCATATATAATTTTATTACTTATACAAAATTTGAATACGGAGAAATTTAGTGAAAGATTTCCTTATTAATACTCAAACACACATAACGAAAATACTTGTAATTAGAAAAACTACAGTTCCAATTACTGCGGTGGGGGGGGGGGGATAGGAGGGAAAAAAAGCTTTATTAAAAAAAAGAAGAAAAAACACTATTGGCTGATAATACTAGCTTAAAAATTATCCAAAGAATTACTATTATTCAATTAATCTAAGAAAATATGATTCTTTGTCATATTTATTTAAACCTTTTACCAAAGAGCCCAGTCTGTCCTCTATTTACCCTTAGCTGGAGGGAGAAGAGGATTGTACCTTTTCCAAGGGTATTAGTATGTAAATAAATATAATGGATTCGAGTGGAATTCAAACTTGGCTCCTTAATCCCTAAACCGAGACTTTTTTAATTCTTTATTTTATCATCTCATATGCCAAAAGTTTGAAAGACTTAGAGGGGGGGGGGGGGGTAAAAACACCCCCCCCCCAAAAAAAAACTTTATTAAAAATGAAAACCCACTATTGGCTGATAATACTAGCTTAAAAAGTTATCCAGAGAATTACTATTATTCAATTAATCCAAGAAAACACAATTCTTTGTCAAATATTTTTTTTTCAAATCTTTTAAAATAAATGTACTTTGTTAAACAGTTAATCATTCTACTGGAAATTTTTTAATTCTAATCAAAAGATTAGAAAAATATTTGCCATGAATTTATTTGATTACAAATATTACTATCTTTAGAAAAAAGTATTCTAATGACTTAACAGTATATTGATACATAAAAATCAAATACACTATAGTCTTTCTTTACAGATTTCTCCCACTGTCTGTCAGCCAGTCAGTCAGTCAGTTGCCATGTGCGAAACACGCTTATGCATTCATTTATCTTTTGATACATGACTGATGAGGTCGATGTTTTCATGCTGTAGGTTACCTACTCTTTCTGCAGTAGACTGGTTGCAATCCAAGGCTATAGAACCCGGTCTGTCCTCCTATTTAACCATAGCTGGAGGGAGAAGAGGAGGATCGTACCTTTCCCAAGGGTATTAGCATGTAAATAAATATAATGGATTCGAGTGGAATTCAAACTTGGCTCTCCGATTCCTCAGCCTGAGACTATTGTAATTCTTTATCATCCCATGTGCCAAAAGCTTAAAAGACTTAGAGGGGGAAAAAAGAAAGAAAAAGAAAGAAAAAAAGAAAGAAAAAACTTTATTAAAAATGAAAACCCACTATTGGCTGATAATACTAGCTTAAAAAGTTATCCAGAGAATTACTATTATGGATTTGAGTGGAATTCAAACTTGGCTTGACGATCTCTCAACCGGAGACTTTTTTAATTCTTTATCATCCCATATACCAAAATTTAAAAAAACAGAGGGGGGGGGGGAAAAAAAAAAAAAAAAAAAAAAGAAAGTAAGAAAGAAAGAAAGAAAGAAAAAAAAACCCACTATTGGCTGATAATACTAGCTTAAAAAGTTACCCAGAGAATTACTATTATTCAATTAATCTAAGAAAACATGATTTTTTTGTCAAATATTTTAACAAATGTACTTTGTTAAACAGTTAATCATTCTACTGGAAATTTTTTTAATTCTAATCAAAAGATTAGAAAAATATTTGCCATGAATTTATTTGATTACAAATATTACTATCTTTAGAAAAAAGTATTCTAATGACTTAACAGTATATTGATACATAAAAATCAAATACACTATAGTCTTTCTTTACAGATTTCTCCCCCTGTCAGTCAGTCAGGTGCCATGTGCGAAACACGCTTATGCATTCATTTATCTTTTGATACATGACTGATGAGGTCGATGTTTTCACGCTGTAGGTTACCTACTCTTTCTGCAGTAGACTGGTTGCAATCCAAGGCTATAGAACCCGGTCTGTCCTCCTATTTACCTATAGCTGGAGGGAGAAGAGGAGGATCATACCTTTCCCAAGGGTATTAGCATGTAAATATAATGGATTTGAGTGGAATTCAAACGCAGCACTTCAATTCCTCAACCTGAACCTTTTGTAATTCTTTATCATCCCATGTGCCAAAAGTTTAAAACACTTACGAGGAAAAAAAAAAAAAAAAATTTATTAAAAATGAAAAAAAAAAATAAAAACCCACTATTGGCTGATAATACTATCTTAAAAAGTTACCCAGAGAATTACTATTATTATTATTTATCATCCCATGTGCCAAAAGTTTAAAACACTTACGAGGAAAAAAAAAAAAAATTTATTAAAATGAAAAATTTTTTTTATTAAAAATGAAAAAAAAAAATAAAAACCCACTATTGGCTGATAATACTAGCTTAAAAAGTTATCCAGAGAATTACTATTATTCAATTAATCCAAGAAAACACAATTCTTTGTCAAATATTTTTTTTTCAAATCTTTTAAAACAAATGTACTTTGTTAAACAGTTAATCATTCTACTGGAAATTTTTTAATTCTAATCAAAAGATTAGAAAAATATTTGCCATGAATTTATTTGATTACAAATATTACTATCTTTAGAAAAAAGTATTCTAATGACTTAACAGTATATTGATACATAAAAATCAAATACACTATAGTCTTTCTTTACAGATTTCTCCCCCTGTCAGTCAGTCAGTTGCCATGTGCGAAACACGCTTATGCATTCATTTATCTTTTGATACATGACTGATGAGGTCGATGTTTTCACGCTGTAGGTTACCTACTCTTTCTGCAGTAGACTGGTTGCAATCCAAGGCTATAGAACCCGGTCTGTCCTCCTATTTACCTATAGCTGGAGGGAGAAGAGGAGGATCATACCTTTCCCAAGGGTATTAGCATGTAAATATAATGGATTTGAGTGGAATTCAAACGCAGCACTTCAATTCCTCAACCTGAACCTTTTGTAATTCTTTATCATCCCATGTGCCAAAAGTTTAAAACACTTACGAGGAAAAAAAAAAAAAAAAATTTATTAAAAATGAAAAAAAATATAAAAAACCACTATTGGCTGATAATACTAGCTTAAAAAGTTACCCAGAGAATTACTATTATTATTTATCATCCCATGTGCCAAAAGTTTAAAACACTTACGAGGAAAAAAAAAAAAAAATTTATTAAAAATGAAAAAAAAAAAAAGAATTTTTATTAAAAATGAAAAAAAAAAAATAAAAACCCACTATTGGCTGATAATACTAGCTTAAAAAGTTACCCAGAGAATTACTATTATTATTATTTATCATCCCATGTGCCAAAAGTTTAAAACACTTACGAGGAAAAAAAAAAAAAAAAATTTATTAAAAATGAAAAAAAAAAATAAAAACCCACTATTGGCTGATAATACTAGCTTAAAAAGTTACCCAGAGAATTACTATTATTATTATTTATCATCCCATGTGCCAAAAGTTTAAAACACTTACGAAGAAAAAAAAAAAATTTATTAAAAATGAAAAAATTTTTTTATTAAAAATGAAAAAAAAAATAAAAACCCACTATTGGCTGATAATACTAGCTTAAAAAGTTACCCAGAGAATTACTATTATTATTATTTATCATCCCATGTGCCAAAAGTTTAAAACACTTACGAGGAAAAAAAAAAAAAAATTTATTAAAAATGAAAAAAAATTTATTAAAAATGAAAAAAAAAATTAAAACCCACTATTGGCTGATAATACTAGCTTAAAAAGTTACCCAGAGAATTACTATTATTCAATTAATCCAAGAAAACATGATTTTTTGTCAAATATTTTTTTTCAAACCTTTTAACAAAGAATCCGGTCTGTCCTGCTATTTACCCAGAGCTGGAGGTAGAAGAAGAGGATCATACCTTTCCCAAGGGTATCAGCATGTAAGTAAATATAATGGATTTAAGTGGAATTGAGACTTGGCTCTCTGAACCCTCAATCCGAAATTTTTTAAAAAATTCTTTATCATCCCATGTGCCAAAAGTTTAAAAGACTTAGAGAGAAAAAAAAAATGTACAAATTAATGAAAATTATACTAATTAGATATAAAACATTTTAAAGATTGGTTTTAAAATTTATTATTTCATTGCCAAATTTTATTTTACACCTGTAAATGTCTTCTCATTCTTTTTAGTACTGATCAGTTATTTTTGTTTTGTTTCCACTAAATGTGAGTTTGTACTACCCAGCCCAGGGATTGAAATTACATATGGAACTAAAAAGAACAAAAAATATCCCTAGACATGGACAGTAGAATTAGAACAATCTACACCTGTAGATTAAATAAAATGTCCAGTTTGAATTCCCTGTTGGTTACCCAGATCAACATACATCTGATGAAGGCCAGACAGCTCAATGGCTGAAATGTTATAATAAAGAGGAGGATATTAATCTAAGTGCAAATAATGTAAATATGTTTCCTGTGTACAAGAGATTAGTAAAAACATCTATTGGTTAGAAAACTAGCCTTTGAAGCCATTGTAGCTTGAAAGTTCCTCCCTCACTAGGGGTCCCACATTTCTAGTCTTGGGGCATATTAAGCTAAATGAATACATATAGTAGTAATTTTCCCTTCAAAATGTAAAATGAATATATATATATATATATACTCAGAAATAATGTTAAAAAGTCATCAAGCAAAGGTGATTGCCTTGTAATGTTACAAGGGGGTGCTAAAAATTTTTGATTTCACCAAGCTCATGAAAAAGAAAAAAAAAAGAAAAAAAAAAAGAAAGAAAAAATAGTTATATAAAAATTTATAACAATTAGAAAATATATGATGCACCAAGTGTATTTTCTATAGTTTTATAGAGGAAAAAATAACATGGGATTTCTGGGATAGGCCTTTAAAACTTTAATAATATTTCTACTAGACAACTTTATTAGCTAGATATTAAACTATTGCATTAACTGCAGTGATCATGAAGGACAGGTATCTGAAAGAAAATTCTATAACAATTTAAACATGAATTCCTTTATATTAAATAGTTCCATTTTAGGTAAGGGAAATATCACACCCCCACTTAAAAAAGAATATATATATATCTTACTTTAGAAAAAAAGTATTCTAAAAATTAAAAAAAATATTCTATGAAAAAAAAAAGAAAAGAAAAAAAAAGAAAAAGTATATATATATATATATATATAAGTTCATATGTGCTAACAAGAGAAAATTGATAAAAATTATTCCCTCTCTGTTCTTCACTCCCACTCTCTGACTTCATTCGAAAAACTACTACAGGTAATGCCAGAACTTACTGTGAAAATAAAAATGATATCAGTAGTTAGAAAATCTAGGACAATTGAAACGCTAATACTAAATTTTATTGTTTTTTTCTTGATCTTTGTTAATAAAAGGAAAGTGTTTTTCATGGGCTACAGGTTTATCTAATGGTAATTAAGTTGCTAATATTTGTTAGTTAAAATATCTTACTTCAATTCTTTCAGATGGAAAAGTAGCAAAATTTAGTTATCAATAAAAAATGAGTAAATTTTTTTGTTTTAACAAACAATATTTGAATAATTATGGAGAATTTATTACTAGAAGTATTTTTTTATATTTAAACAAGAATTATTAGGGTATAGGTAATATAATAGCACGATACATACATTTACATTAGGAATGTAATTCATGTAGCTATATTTATGTGAAACTGCTTCAATTAAGGTTTGAAGAAAAAAAAAGGTAAAAAAGGAAAAGTTAAAAAAAGGTTAAAAATAAAAAAAAAAAGTAACAAAAAAGGAAAACAAGAAAAAACCAAATTAATCAAGGAAGCTTGCTAAGATAGAGTTAATTTGAAAAAAAAAGAAATCAAAAGGAAAATAAATGGTATAGGTCATTTTGAAAATATTAAAAATAATTTTAAAGATGTTAACTTAATAAAAGAACTTCTTTGTGCTGCAATTTTATTTACAAACAAGATCCAATTAAGTATATTCATACACAATAAATCAAATATATGCATAAGGCAGGTAGGGTGTGGGTGCATCACACAGAATTGAAAATATCTTAATACAAGACATTTATAGAAAGACTGTAAATCCAAATAAATCCATTAATATATTCATTTTATATGAGAATACAGAAGTTTACTGTTCATGTTATCAATTAATCAATTTAATAGAATCATGCCCAGCCATTTTTAATTCTAATATTTCTTTTGCATTTCAGTACTTGATATAAAAAGCTTTAAAAATTTTAATGAAACTTGTAATGAAATATAGAGAAATAGGTAAAAGTTTTATCCCCCCCCCCCCCCAAAAAAACAACACCTGCATTCATAACTAATATAATTTTCTACTGGGAAATTTTTGTTACATTTACAGCATTTTAGCTTAATAGAGATAAAGCATTGCTTCTTTTTAAACTTTATTTTTTGATGGTTTGAGTTATAGGATTTGTATTAATAATAATAATAATAATAAAAAAAAAGAGATTGGTCTTAATAAAGAAGAGCTTAGTGATGCCTCAACAAGTACTATTATTAGACTAATCATCTAATTTATATAAAATAGTCTTTGTAATAAAACTTACAACTGATTTTATTTTTTATTTTTTTTTTTTGTGAAAAAAACTAATAAGGAACAAATATGATAAACATATAGGTTAAACAATTAACTTAATTTAATGCAAAAATTCACCTTAATTATTAAGAAATATTAATAATGAAAATTAGATCAAGTGATAGTAAATTTTATAAAAGAAAAATTGAATTTGAAGCATTTTTCAAATTGTTACTTACTCTATTTTTTAAGACTTTTTAAAAACTATTCTTTAACGAAATTTACAAGAATAAATAAAAATATGTACTCACCTAAACCATAGAAATAGTTTCTATAGTAATGGGCACCATAGTCAACATATTCAATGATTTGATTTTTAATTTTGATGAATGGTGACAGCACTTGTCCACTTGGGCCAGGAGAAGAGTCCAAAACTGAAATGCCACAACATATTGGATTGCGATGCATTTTTTCTTTCCCTTCGATTTCTTTTTCTAATGATTGCCAATTGCGTTTTTGTGCAGTGGCCTTACACAAACTAAGGTTGCGAACTTCTTCACCACCCAGTTCATTCCGAAAAAAAGGACAATTCAACACCAGGCTATTACTCTTGTTGTCGCCTTCGTCTACACAGCTAAGCTGATCTGGATTGTCAGCAAAACTATTTCGACTCACTGATGCAGCAGATGCCCCAGTTGTAGTATTTTTTCTTTCTGTAGAGAAACTTTTTCTCTCAATAAACTCAGACAAATTCACAGTGATGCTCTGACAATCAAAATGAACAAATGCTTTTCGCTGGTTTCTTTCCTCATTTCGACCATCGGAATTGTCTGCACCGGCATCACTATTCTTCATATTCACTTCAGATCCATCAATTTTAGATCCACGCAGCTTTCGGAAAATGCCAGATCCTGCTTCACCAGTGATAGACTTGGCTCGCATTTTGCGATCTTTGTGCTTGAATTTAGTTTTAAATTTAGGACTTTGACCCATGTCACTATCCTTATCAGTTAGAATTCCTCCTGATTTTAAACTGCTTTGAATAGATTTTTCACAAATTGCTTTTCCTCGTAAAACTTCGTGTATTTTTGGAGGTGCAGGGCTTCGTTGATCAGAGTTACCAGATCCAAAGTCTCTTAGCATAGCAAAGAAACCCTCGTGGCTTTTATGAAGCAGGTCAAGAGATGACGTGCTGCCGTATTCCCTTCGAGAGCTGAATGCCAATGGTGGAATATCGTCATCAGAATATTCAACACTGTCAATTTCTAAGTTGCTATTGCTCCTATGTAGTCCCGCTCGCCTTAATGATTGGCGTTTGTTTTCATTTAGTATCTGATGTGTGATTGGCTTTTGGGAAGGAACTGAATGAGGAGGGACAAGATAAGGAATTGTTGAGGTGGTAGACATTGTCATAGTGGTTGTAGGGGTTATGGCGGAGGCTGTGGTGGTGGTGGTGGTGGCTGTGGTGGTGGTGATGGTGACAGAGGTAACAGTGACAGGTTTGCCATTAGCTCGGTAACGTGCCAAAATTTTCTCATTGTATGAACTATGCATCCCCCTCAGATACCTTAAGCTGGTTCGCTGAAAATTTTCACGTGTTTGAAAATAATCTCTTTCTAAATCACCACCGTTATGGTCACTACCTGATTTCTGTACATTACCTTCCACATCATTATTATTATCAGATGAGGGCGGAGTTTTGTCACTGAGGATGTGTTGCTTATAGAAATCCACAGTTTGTTTTGGTCTGTTTTGTGAAGTGTCAGTGACCATGATGTGGGAGGAGCCTCCATTGACGCCCCTTTTTGATGAAACAAGTTGTTCATCAGAGGCCATATCACATTCACACATCAATATATTACCTTTTATGTAATTTTAACAGGTGTGAGAGTTTGGTATGTACAATTCCTTGAATTCTAACGTTAGAAATTACAAGGAACTTCATGATTTTATTAAAAAATATTTTTTAAAATAAATTTAAATTTTTTGAAAAGACCACAAAACTGGTCATTTTTCTAATAAAAAATATTACATTATTTACAGTTGTCCATATCAACTATACAGTTAGTAAATATTGCCAGTTAACATGACACTGGCTTAGTGATAAAATGTTTAAACTTTGTGCACACAGCAACATCATGTAACTTATGCAAATGTCATGCTATAATGAGGACACAATACTTAAAATCTCCAACTTTGTTCGTTTTGTGAGACTGAAGTTTTTCAACTCCCCAACACAAAGAGTAAAATAGTGGATTGCCTGTAAAGAGAAAAAAAAAAAAAAACAAAAAAAAAAACGTAAATATTGTGAAAAAGGATATAATGGGATGGTGAAACATTCAAACTAAAAAAAAAAAAAAAAATGCATGTGAAAAATAGTAAAATCTTGCAAAGAGATTGCAAATTCCTTAACATGAAAGATTATCAGGAAGATATATTATCAAAAACTTGAAATAATTGCTTCAATCATCATTCTTATTGCTACTATCATCATTATCCACTCTTTGACAAACATTATTGAAACGCACATACATATAACGTCATTAGAATATTCTATTCGTTCCTCACAATCTTTTTGTAAGAAAGAAAATGCAGAAGTACAATTTATTAGAGTAGCAAATATGTTCTTTCTGCAAGAACTGTAAGAGATATCTATGGAAGTATAGAAGAAACCAATCAGTAAAAAATTAAAAAATATTTAAAAAATTTAAAATATAAAAAAATTAAAATATAATAAAAAATAATTAATAAAATATAAATAAGTAAAGTACACAAATAAATATACAGAAATATGAAAAAAAAAAAGTTGCATTTTAAATAGTAATCCTGAGAAAATTTTGTTTATTGAAAAGTAAATCTCACAATGAAGAGAGACAGAATTTTAAATTTAAAATCAAATTAATTTTTGTTCTTTTCAATGTATTAAACAATTTTAATCAAAAGTGTAAATTTTGATAAATTCTTTAGTTAAAAATTTAGAAGTGATTTTTGGTAGGGATGCAAAATCCTTAAATATTCAAAGTTAAAATAAATTAAATATTACAAAATAAGTTGTAAAATTTAAAATATTATTTAAAATAATTATTTGCTGAAATAGAGATAGCTATTTAAGGTAAATTTAGAGAGGTAGAATAGATTTTATCACCAGATAAGAGATTGCAGTAAAAAACAAAAAAAAAAACACCACTAAATAAAAACACCTTGATTGAAATTTGTAAATGTAGATAAAATACAAAAAAATGTATCATATTTACTTACAGTTACAACATACAAAATAGACTAAATAAGCTTGAAAATAAATAAAATAAAATGTCAAACTTTTTCTGATCACTATTTAAATGTATTTTTAATACATAAATTGACTATCAGCCTGTACAAGCCAATTGAATATTCAAAATAATAACATTTACTATTCATTTGTAAAGTTTTTTTTTTTAAAGTGATAGAATTTATTAAACATGCTATTTTTTTTTTTAAATCAATTTAAACATTATTTTTCGTACATACCCATATTAAACAAAAGTTTATGCTCCCTCCTGGCAGGATTAAAACCAGTGTCCTTCTAAGCAGAGGGATCTACATAGTGTGTGTGTGTGTGTAATATGGATGGATAAATGCTCATATCTAATATACAGAAACAAGTGTTTATTATTAGCTGCTAGATTTCTTATAAAGAAAGAGTATCATTTCTAATTGAAAGAATGCTTATTTTAAAAGTTTTGCAAATTTTAATTTACATAATGATTAAAACAAGACCTAATAATGGCAACAAAACATTATGTGCTTATGAGTGTGTATGCACACTTATGTGTAAGAGTGGGGACATTTTCTACATTTTTGTGTGTATATCAGACATATATGTGTATATCATGAACATGTATACATACATAGACACACATGTTTGAGAATAAATATCTAACCTATGAGGTCCTAACTGATGAGACTCAATAACTGACAAGTGACCTCTGTTGTCTGTATAGAAGAACCATGCTTGAACCCAGGGTCAACATTTGATGAAAGCTTTGTTTAGTTCACTGCCATTGTTTTCAGCACTAGGTGTGTGGAAAAAAAACAAAAAACATTTTAAACCTTTATGAATCATCATGTAAGCTATATTTAAAAAAAAAAAGTTTACTTAAAATTTTAATTCTCCCAATGCTTTGTTTTTATAAAAAGTAAAAACGAATACTGACAATTATTGACTAATCTTTATAATTTAAAGCAGTTGATAGAAGAAATCTTCAAATTTTAAATATTTGTAGTTGATATATTGGTAGTGCATACAGGCATGGTACCACAAAATAAAAAGTCAGACTGGAGTGGGTGGGGGTATAATTCAAACGTTGAAAGTGAGCTGGCTCAGAACGGTGTTGGATGTTAAGTTTTAAAGATTCTGAATTTAAAAAAAAAAAAAAATTAGTACTTATTTTCTGGAACGAGACAGACCTTTTCAGTATATAAGACAGAAAAGTTGTAGAAGCTAATATTTTTGAGTGTGGGGAGTATGTGGGGGAGTGATATGTCAGATGTTTGAAAGAGTCCCGCTTCAAATGTTTTATTTTTATTTATTTTTAAAAAATTTGTATTGTCTTGATTTTAAATACATTTTTTTTACTTTTTGTACTTATATTCTGGAATGAGACCTAGAGACTTTCTCAGCAGATAAGGCATATAAAAGTTGTAGAAGCTAATATTTGGGCAAGAGACAGGGATGTGTGTGTGGGAGGGAGTGATATGTCAGATGTTTGAAAGATTCCCGATTCTATTTTTTTTTTTTTTTAATTGTATTGTCTTGATTTTAAATACATTTTGTACTTATTTTCTGGAAAGAGACCTAGAGACTTTCTCAGCAGATAAGGTATATAAAAGTTGTAGAAGCTAATGTTTGGGTGTGAGACAGGGTGTGTGTGTGTGTGTGGGGGGGGGTGATATGTCAGATGTTTGAAAGATTCCCGATTCTATTTTTTTTTTTTTTTAATTATATTGTCTTGATTTTAAATTCATTTTGTACTTATTTTCTGGAAAAAGACCTAGAGACTTTCTCAGCAGATAAGGTATATAAAAGTTGTAGAAGCTAATGTTTGGGTGTGAGACAGGGTGTGTGTGTGTGTGGGGGGAGTGATATGTCGGAGGTTTGAAAGATTCCCGATTTTATTTTTTTTTTTTTTTTTAATTATATTGTCTTGATTTTAAATTCATTTTGTACTTATTTTCTGGAAAAAGACCTAGAGACTTTCTCAGCAGATAAGGTATATAAAAGTTGTAGAAGCTAATGTTTGGGTGTGAGACAGGGTGTGTGTGTGTGGGGGGAGTGATATGTCAGATGTTTGAAAGATTCCCGATTCTATTTTTTTTTTTTTTTTAATTATATTGTCTTGATTTTAAATTCATTTTGTACTTATTTTCTGGAAAAAGACCTAGAGACTTTCTCAGCAGATAAGGTATATAAAAGTTGTAGAAGCTAATGTTTGGGTGTGAGACAGGGTGTGTGTGTGGGGGGGGAGTGATATGTCAGATGTTTGAAAGATTCCCGATTCTATTTTTTTTTTTTTTTTAATTATATTGTCTTGATTTTAAATTCATTTTGTACTTATTTTCTGGAAAAAGACCTAGAGACTTTCTCAGCAGATAAGGCATATAAAAGTTGTAGAAGCTAATGTTTGGATGTAGGAGAGGGGAGTGTGCATGTGGATTAGAGGGTGGGTGATATGTCAGATGTTTAAAAGATTCCTAATTCTATTTTTTTTTTCAATTGATTTTAAATATACATTTTTTTTTCATTTTACTTATTTTCTGGAAAGAGACCTAGAGACTTTCTCAGCAGATAAGGTATATAAACGTTGTAGAAGTTAATGTTTGGGTGTGGGACAAAGGAGTGTTCGTGTGGTGGTGGGGGGTGATATGCCAGATGTTTGAAAGATTCTTGATTCTAATTTTTTTTTTTATCTAATCCTCCTATAAAATGAAGATTTTGTTTAATTTTTTTATTTATTCTCCAACTGTAAATAGTTTCTAAAATAAAAGCATCAATGATGTGTACCAGGGCATCTGTGTTTCATGCAAATCTTCAAATTATATATACGGAAATGAAACAAGTTTTGTAAATAAATGGCAATGATTTAGACCAGTAATTTTCACATTTTTTTTTGCCCAATGCACCCCTGTTTCACAATATGTCAGAATGTCCCCCCCCCGCAATTTTCCAGATTGTCCAACTCAATAGGTGTATTCCAAATAATATGCATATATTACTGAAAAAAAAAAAAAAAATATCTTCATTCTTTTCCATATTAGAACATATACATTTTCAGGTATTATTTTTATAGAGAAGTTTTATTTTTTTGACACATATAATGGTTCCAAATTATGTAAATAGGAACCAAGAAAAAGGAAGAGATTTTTTCATCTCTGTACTGAAACTCTGAAAATCCTCCCTGGGATGGGAAAATTCCCCTCTTGTTGAGAACCCTTGATTTAGACAAATGATACAACTTAGCTCAATAATTGTTACAGACTGAGGACATATTTAGTCCTTTAGTTTTCAAATGTGTAGGAACTGAAGCCTCTCTACAACCAGTTCAACATGACCAAAAGATTTTATCCATGAATTTCTGGGATAAGGAATTATTTGCATTATTTACATTTATTTAAGGTTTCAATAGTTAATCATCATTGATTACTTTCAAACCTAAATATAGAATCTATATAATAAATGTGAATGTCAGTATATCACACTTTTTCAACTTTACTCCTATAGGTTGTAGCCCGACATATACCATTTTGGAATCAGGCAGACTGTGAGCAAATTCTGGGCCAGATCCAGACCCAGACCCACAATCCTGAAATTTTCGATTCCCAAGTTTTCATTACCGTGATTGCTTTCGGTGAATTTTTTTTTATGTGATTTTTTTGCAACAAATTTTTTTTGTATGATAATTTTTATAACTTGAAAATAAATATGGGAATAATCAAAATTAATTGCGAAAGTCATCCATGAAATCAAAATAATTGTTTGTATGGTAAGTAAGGATGTATGTACATCAAATTGTCTTTAAATTAAATGGTGGCAGAAGAATTATTTTTGAACTTTTAAAAGGTAAAAGCCTGACTATTAATGCAATACTTAAATGCAGTGATCAATTTTGAGTTCTTCTGTAGTTTATTGTTGCCTATTGCATCTACTCCCTACCTATTGTGTTGAAGGGCCCCAGCAAGAGACCTCTGCAGGAGCTATCTTAAATGTTGCCTGATAGGGAGGCTTTTAAGTTAATATATACATACATGCTGCTGCCACTTTGTTGAGCAAGACCATTGCAAGATATCATTACAAGATTTAATTGGGACTTACAATATCAAGCAATAACTGTGCAGGAAATTTTTTTAAGTGGACAAAGACATTAGGTAAATCCCACTCTAGACAAGAACGTGTACCCAAATAGAAACTAATCAATATTATAGGATAGAGTCAAGCTACAGGTGTTATATCAGTTTTCTTTTCTTTTGTTAAATACCTTAATGAAGGCTAAGGTTTCAACATTTCCAGTGGGTTTACTGCACATGTAAACATCACCCCAGGATTCTCAACATCGCCTGTACTAGATTGCCATTGATCTGATGAAATGATTCCTCTGATGTTTGAGAGGTCTTGTTTTTAATCCAGCTGGGTTTCTAGATACCCTCCTCACCAGAAATGACTGATGGGGTAAATGTAATTAATAGTGTTTATTTAAAAATCAGAGCATTTACTTAAATTATAGCTAACAAAAAAAAAAAAAAAAAAAAAAAAAAATCACAAACAGAAAATATATTAAATACTTGTCGGAGTTAATCCATTTCATACTATACATATATACACACGATATAAGGTGTATTTTGGTAGTAAGAATTCTCTCAAACAGGTTTTGTTAAATAATATGGAAAAGTTCTATCAATTTTTATTAAATCTTTCAAATTTCCAAATATGATTTGTGTTATTGGTAAATTTGCCAAAATTCATATTAACTTTTATTTTATCTTATTTTTTTCTACCAAGTACTTTGAAATGTTGCTACATTTATTTTCAAGGATTGTTCTGTGTGTAGTTATGCAATTGGTTTTAAATTCTGACATTCCGACATTTGATGAAACCAATTTCAAGTCAAGGTG
This sequence comes from Acanthosepion esculentum, assembly GCA_964036315.1. NCBI lineage: Eukaryota > Metazoa > Mollusca > Cephalopoda > Sepiida > Sepiidae > Acanthosepion > Acanthosepion esculentum. Next base: position 22,366 of record CAXIWW010000905.1, on the reverse strand, counting down.
ACATTTAAACGGTAAAACTGAAATCTTTGTGTGTATGTATCCATATTATTTAACAAAACATGTTTGCACTAATATTTTTATATAACAGTTTTAAGGTATATTGTAATTAATTATAGGATAAAATAAAAGAGCTCAATATCTGGGATAGTGTTTGAGAATATAAGTGTCAATATGGATGACAACACCGAGTGGCGATAGTCTATTTCATGCATAAACACAATCTTCAGGCCATGAGAGTTGGATTATAGCTTGACTATATATGTTAGTGATTGAGGAATTAAGGGTAGCAACATCAGTTGTTTCCAGTTTATTATGTTACTCTAACGGTTACTGAATAAGTGTAAACAGTTATTTTAAATTATTCTGGTGAACAGTGAATAACCCTATTTATGGAACAGAAAGTGATTATAGTTATTGTATAGGTTGTTAACTTTTAAATCACTTATCAAGGATTGAGAGCCTAATCTACACTGTGGAGGAGGGGGGAATAAGAGATGTTTTTATGTCTTACCTCTAGGGAATTTATGCCAAAATATGAGGATCTTAAAAAAATTCATAATACTATGCTAATAATTTTTATATCTACTAGGTGCATAAAATAAACTACTTTTTTTTTAAGACTAAGCTGAATTTAAATCCCAAAAGCATTAAAAAAATAAATATATATATATAAATAATAAACCCCAAGAATTTTTTGTAAATTTAATATTATTTGAAGTTTATGTGGCTTTTAGAATTATTTAGTATAATGTTTTGTAAATATATAAATTACTTGATTAAATAGCTATTAAATTAAAAATAAATAAACAAGTTATTTTTGAACCAGGGAATACACATTTGTAAGTTGGATTCTATTTCCAATGATTCTACAAGAAATAGTTATTACATAACTTGTGAATATATTCCCATTTTAAGAGGAACAGAGAGATTTAAGTGTAACATTTATACAAGCTGCAATAGAAACTACAAAATTTAATTGCATAAAATATTGTATACCATATAAAAAATATACATTAAAATTCCAATATATATCAATATTTCTGTCTATATTTTTCTTATAAACTTAAAATTAAAAACAAACAATACCATTTAAAAATATTGACACTCTTAAATACATTTTCTTTTTAAATACTGTATTCTGTTGAGTGCTTATGGCTATATCATGTTTAAACATCAGTTCTTGACTGATTACCAAAGTTAAGCAATGTTGAGCCTGATCAGTACCTAGATGTGTGACCACTTTGGAATACTAGTTTCTCTAAGTTTGGATATGAGGATGGTGTGAAGGATAACAGCTTGGAATGAGAAGTCTGAGAGCTGAGTTTAAATTTCAGTCAAGTTCATTATATTCATTTATGTTAATGTTGTAGTTATTGCCCTTATCTTTTGGTTGTTGTTTAGTGCTACCAGGAGGTGGCTTCTAAAATGCTGGCAGACATGTTGAAAATGTTTAGTTTATTTAGTTGTCAATATTTAGACCGAAAGGAGGATTACCTTATTGCAAATGATTCATTGAGTATTAACAAATGGTAGCAGTGTGTAGTTGATCTGCAACAAAAATTAAGTGAATTTCCTTTTTTATTTTTCTGTTACTTTTAAAGTTTTGTGACTAAAACTTATGTAAGAATGGATAATTCTAATGTTTTTCCAAATGGCCTCCAAGGCTAGACAATGAATCTGCTTATGAACAGTAGAAGAAAAGCCTACATATTTGGAGTAGGTTGACCTTCCAAAGCCAAAATAGGCTTTGGCCATTTACCTATCTTTAAGTGGAAAGGCCAGAACTGCCGAGATAGACAGTGAAGATTTGGAAACAGAGACAGGTGTGGATGAATTATTTCTGCCAAATAAAGAGAGACGACATACACACACACACACACATGCGTGTGTGTGTGAGAGATATATTGAAAAGCTTAATAACATTTGTTTGTCATTAAGATTTTACAAATTTTTTTATGTATATAAAATATTACATAACATACCCCTGTCTGAAAGTATGGTTGACCATACATGACAATCAGAAAATAAGAGCAATGGCTATAGTAAATTTAAATTCAACATTCCTAAAATTAGATTATTCAGAATATTTTCCAACATTTTTAAGATTACTGAGTACTTAAAAATTATATATATATATATATATATATATATATATATATATATAAATAAAAGCATTTATCTGTCATTTTCTTAAATTATGTTTTAACAGATAAAGTCTCTGTAGGACAACAATAAATCTGTGAACACCTTATCAATGCCTGTTAAGTGATCAAGTGACGAGCAATGGGGACAAATGCATAATCATTACTACTTTTTGTTTTAAAAATGCACACCTGTGTTATTTTAAAGAAAATATTATTTTTTGAAATCATAATATTCCTCAAATAAAGTTTCAGAAAAGTATTTTAGTTTTGCAAGATTTTTAAAACCGAGAATTAACTTTTGTTTACAATGTATCAAAAATGGACGATTTTAAACTATTTTGCAAAAGTGACCAAAAAGTTGAGATCCCAATCAATATAATTTATACTTGAAATACACCAAAATATTTCGCTTACTGTAAATAGTAAATTTAATCATTTAGCTTTCAGTTAAAGTTAAAAAGGCAGCTTCAAGAATGTTTTCTTTTTTAAAAATTCATTTTAAACTTTAGGTATGAAAAATTAGTGTGTGTGCGTGTATATATATATATATGTATATATATATATATAATATATGTATATATATATATATATATATATATATATATATATATATATATAATGTATGTATATATATGTATGTATATATATGTATATATGTATATATATATATATGTATGTATATATATATATATAATGTATGTATATATATGTATGTATATATATGTATATATGTATGTATATATATGTATATATGTATATATATATATATGTATATATATATATATGTATATATATATATATGTATATATATGTATATATATATATATATATATATATGTATATATATATATATATATATATATGTATATATATATATATATATATATATATATATGTATATATATATATATATATATGTATATATATATATGTATATATATATATATATATATATGTATGTATATATATATATATATATATGTATGTATATATATATATATATATATAATGCAAATGTCAGTGTGCTACACTTTTACAACTTTACTTCTAGAGGTTGTAGCCAAACATAATTTTTATAACTTGGAAATAAATTTGGGAATAATTGCAAAATCCAGCAGAAGTCACCCATGAAATAAAAGTAATTGTTTGTATGGTAAGTAAGGACTTACGTACATCAAATTGTCTTTAGATTAAGATGCAGCAGAAGAATTATCATGGAACCTTTAAAAGGTAAGCTCAAATATTAATACAATAGCTAAATGTAGTGATCAATTTTGAGGAGTTCTGTAGTTTATTGTTGCCTATCACATCTACTCCTACATACCTATTGTGATAAAGGCCTAATCAAGAGCCCTCCGCAAGAGCAAGCTTTTAGGTTAGTATATAGGATATGCATCTGTTGTATTAATAGATAAAATGCATTCATATATATATATTATATATATATATATATATATTTCCTTGTTTCACTTTCAACTGTTCCAATGCCTTATTTTACATTATATTCTATTAATGATTCATAGAAAGGCAAAAATGTTCTGCCTTCCCATCAAATCAGGCAACACATAAACAGAAGAAAATAAATATATGGTAAGAGTTTAACCAAATAATTTAGAAACTTTTTCACTTGTTATACCATCATAAGAGATTATATATATATATATATATATATATATAGAGTGCAGCTGGTATTTGAGAACATACAGATTTAAGATTAATACTGCTTCCCACTAATATCTAATGCTTTTATTTTTCAGAAATCAAGAATGGCAAACCCTATGATAAATGAAATGAAAAGGCATCCTGTGATTGTGGCATTAAAGGCTGATCATAGTGATTTAGATATTGTACGTGTCCTCAGAGTTGCAAGATCGTTTGTACACAAGATACAAAAAGAGTTAGAAGACGCCGACAGTTTCCCAATGTCTGTATCAAAACGTAAAAGACATTCTGCACATTCTGATAAAGTGAGAACATCCAAATTTATTCTGGAAGTCAAGGAGACAATTGATGAAAACCGAAGTTAATCAATGAGGTCAATTGCCAAAAACTGCACGTGTCTGAAAAAACAATCAGAAGGAGCATTCATGAAGAAATTTGATACAAGTCCTACGTGATGAAGAGAGGTCAATTTGTGTCTGAAAAAAATAAAAGAAAACCGTTTAAACAGATCCAAAAGGCTTTTAAACAAACTTAAAAATCCTTCAGAAGCTGTTGTGATTTGTTTTTTCTCAGATGAGAAAAGTTTTGATCAAGATCAAAACTTAACAGAATAAATGACAGATGACTTTGTTCAGATCCTTCTGAGGTGCCAAGAGTGATGTGCACAAAATTTCCTTCAAGTGTTATGGTATTGGGTGTTGTTAGCAATGACATGTTATGCCACCACACTTTTTTCCACAAGGTCTTAAAGTAAATGCTGCTGCTTATATTGAGGTTCTAGAAACAGTTGTCAAGCCCTGGATTGACGTCATATACAATGGCCGGCCGTACATATTTCAGCAAGACTCGGCTCCATCCCACAAGGCTGTATGAATGGATGGCTGACCATTTGTATCAAACCCAACATTTGGCCTCCTAACTCTCCAGATCTCAATCCACTAGACTATTATGTGTGGAGCGTTGTTGAGAAAGAGGTTAATAAACAGCCTATTGACACCAAAGACTCTCTTAAAGCTGCAATAGTTTGAGTAATGTCTGATATAAATAAGGACCAATTAATCAGAGCTTGCAGCCGATTTCGACCTCATGTAGAGGCAGTTATTGATGCTAGTGGTGGTTTTATTGAATAAAATTAAATAACAGCTAAATTTCATGTTTACTTGTTTGTAATCAAATATAATTATATTCATTTGTTTTCAGCAAGTTTTTTTTACTAATCCATAAAATCTGTCCTCAAATACCAACCGCACATTATATATATATATATATATATATATATATATATATAACATTGTTACATTTTATCATAATACTATGCATTCCTATCCAATATCTACATATATCTGGTCCTGTTAATTTTGGGGAGTAGCAAAAGGTGTCTATTCCCCCTACCCACCCAATAACCTTACATATAATGCCTCTGTGGTAAGGGTAAACTAATATATATACTAATAGAAGATAAACGGACTTAGTATAATTCACAACTTAACAGATAACATCGTTTTTGTCCGATTCCCGCCACCATCAAGCAGTAAGCTGTAATCCAGTACAACCTGATATTGCCAGGGTTAGATACAACTCCATAGCCATAGTGAAGGAAAATTAATGAAACCATTTAAATCAACTGCCATTGGAATGCAGAATGGCAGTCAGGTGTAGTTAGCATTACATGATAAACTATATCTGTCTATATTTCTGAGATGAGTTATTGTAATTATTTACATTACTGGAACTTTTGTCCTCATCTTTATTGCTATATTCACAATGTTTCGGCTGCTGTATGCTCTGGCCTTATTCGGTTGATTGGAATTTTGAACTGAACACTTTATTTCATCCACTGGGGTAAATTGTTCTAGTTCTACAAGCCATGGCTCTTCTGGGTGACTCAGTTATTTCCCTTTAACTCACCACTGCAGTAGCCAGGTATATATATAGTTGTGAGATAGATAGGAACAGAAATTATATATACATATATATATATATATATATATATACACACACACACAGACAGATAGATAGAGATGAACCGGCCGAGACAGACAGAGGTGAACTGGCTGAGACAGACAGAGGTGAACCGGCCGAGACAGACAGAGGTGAACCGGCCGAGACAGACAGAGGTGAACCGGCCGAGACAGACAGAGGTGAACCGGCCGAGACAGACAGAGGTGAACCGGCCGAGACAGACAGAGACTGAAATAGATAGAGATGAACAGAATTTTATATTATATATGAAATTCCAATCACCTAAAGAAGGCCAGATTGTACAACAGCCAAAACATCATGAATATGGCACTAAAGATGAGGATAACAGTTTGAACAATGTAAATCATGATAAACTATGTATTTGACTTTTACTCCACCCTCTCGGAGCACAATACTTATGTCAGTGAACATGGTCCAGGAAAACTGAGTAAATATGACATTGCTACTCTATAGAAATAGAGAATCGTAAATATGTACTAAGTCACTGAAAGAAACACGAGTATCATGAATCACAGAAAACCATTCTGTATTGCCATTCACATGCATTCACAGGCGCATTCCACTGTTGATCCCAACCTCCGCGCTATGTTCAAAAAATCAGATACAAGATCATCAAACAAATCTTTTTGCATGCAAAAAATCTACATTAATTTCAACCGTCAACATTCACACACTTAACACCATAAATCAGCTGCCTGAACCTGTCTCATCTGCCATATCAATGTCATCCTTATTAAAAAACACCACTATTTTCATCCAGATGTCAAGCTCAAATGTCAGTGTTGGAAAAGGCTGGGTCTTCATCTCAGCTTGGAAAAATTCCACAGGTACTACAATTGGTGGTGTTGACATGTTACTCAGTCCATAAACATTGAAGAAATTTAACCCAAAATCATCATTGCTAGCTTCAACAGCAACCCTATAATGACCATCACATGTTATTCACAAAAAAATTCTAACAACGAAGAAAAGGTGACACATTTCTATCAATGCCTCTTTTCTCTTGTCAGACTAGTCCCAAACTTTAACTTTCTGGTTATTTGAGGGGATATGAATGTTCAGCTTTGTGTCAGATTTTGTATCATGCGTCCTCCAACAGAAATGGGATCTTTCCTGAAGATTTTATACAGGAATGTAATTTTGAATGCCTAACCACCAAATTTAAAAAGAAGAGCACTAAACAATGAGCATTCACCCATAGCAATGGCACAAAGACCTAATTGGATTACATCCTTATAATGAAGTGGAAGAACAGTGCAATGTATTGTCAAGCCGTCAACACATTTGAAGGAGTATCTGAGAGACCATCAAATTGTTTCTTCCACTATCCGACTTGGTGCCAATAAGAAAAACCAGTTAGCCTTCCCACTATATGACTGATCTCTTCCAACAAACAATACACTATTACTGTCAGGAATAAGGTTGAAATGCTACAAGAAGATGCTGAGGAACCATCTCCTAATACAACCTACAATAATGTTCTTATTTTTCATGAAAAGGCTGCAGCAGATGTCCTAACCTTAAAACCTAAACATCAGCAATACATTCCTTGTGAATTAAATAGCATTGCATCACAAAAGGCTAATATGAAATAGAAAACCACCATAAATTCAAATCTATCCCTTATATCCATCCAAGACATCTATGAAGTGTTTATGCAACTAAAGAACTCTTATTAAAATCAACAAGCTGAATACAACCAAGAAAAAATTTTGCTCATTATATAATGGATGAGTCATAGAAAGATGGGCAGAAGGGTACATACTTCCTTTCAAAACTGGAAAACAAAAGAATTATAGAGGAATCACACACACTTCTATTGCAGCAAAAGTTTACTATTTGATGACAGAATACAAACAGAAGTTGAGAAAGTGCCCAGGAAAAGGAAAAAAAACAACAACAAAAAAACAAAAACAGATCAACCGTTGGACAAACCCTGACTGTTTAGCAGAGTGAGGGTGTCAGGGCAAAGAATCTACAGGCTGCCTTACTTTTTGTAGATTTCTACAAAGTCTTTGATTCTGTACATAGGGAAAAATGCAGACAAAATTTCTGGTATATGGCATCCCTTATTAAACAGTAGCTGCCATAATGATGGCATACAAAAAAAATACCAAATCTTTGGTTAGATCCCCAGACAAAGACACCAGCTTCTTAGACATCAAAGCAGGGATTCTTCAAGGTGAGACCTTTTCTCTTTTTTATCACCCATCACTACATATTGAAAACTTCCCTAAAAAAACATCAACATCTAGGTTTTACTTTATCATCAAGATTTTCAAGTCAATATCCTGCAAAAAAGTTGGCAGATATTGAATATGCAGATGACATAGCTATCAGTATCACCATTACCAATGCCACAGTTCTCCAACACCATCTCAAAAATCCTGCCAATGATGTTGGACTATGTAAATGCCTCTAAGACTGAATTCATCAGCTTCAACCAGCAAGACTCAATACAAACTATCAGGTACACCGAGGAAGCAAAATAAATTCTACTGAAAAGGATGTAAAAATTTGCATAGCTAAAGCCTGAGCCACCTTGACTAAAATAAATGTAATCTGGAAATTTGATCTACCAGACAACCTCAAGCGGAGATTCTTTTGAGCCACTGCAGAGGCAGTGTTAATGTATGGTGCCATTGCTTGGACATTAACTAAAACTCTCAAGTCTAAGCTTGATGAAACCTACACTTGGGTGCTGAGAGCTATACTTAACATCTGGAAAAAAAAACTCAACTAAATCACAGCTCTAAAGACTCATTTCTGATATTTCTACAATCTTACACTGTTCTTTAAATAAATAGTATTTACTTAAATAAGTGTATCCATAAAAAATAATGTATAAACAGAGAATATATTAAATAATTGTCAGATTTAATCCATTTCCTATGATATATATCATCATTTACATTAGGATACAAATGCAAGAGCTGGAGAACGCATATTTTTTTATTTATTTTTTTTTACAAAATTTCTCGAACATTCAAGCTGGTAAATGTAAGCATTTAAATAAGTGTATCCATAAAAAATAATGTATAAATAGAAAACACACATATATACACATATAATAGCTGGTGACTTGTTATCGAGGATACTCATCTACTAAGGCGGCTAGCCAATCCCTATTGCAGATGCTTTCTCAGGCAAATGTGTGTTTGCTCAACATCCACAGAGCTCATTTTTTTATTTTTATAGATACAAATATTTAAGTAAATGCTCCGTTTTATAATAAACAGTATTAAATATTTCTCGGACATTCAGGCCAGTAAATGTTTAATACTGTTTATTATAAAACAGAGCAATTACTTAAATATTTGTATCTATAAAAAGAATCTATAAACATAAAATGCCTTAATATATATATATATATATATATATATATATATATATATATATATATATACATACGCACACATACAATATATACACACACACACACAACCATGTAAGATAATGCATTTATCTATATATTACTTATCTTTATTAGACTTTATGAAAATAAGCACAGTATTATATAGGCACCATAGTCTCATCATTTTGAAATTGCTAGATATAACTAAGTTCTATGCAAAGTTTCTTCTCGCTTGTGAAACTCTTCCAGCTTCTTAATTTTTAGTCATCTTCGCATTCAATTTTTTGAAGATCAATATCAATCATTGTCTTTTTAATTTGTGATATTTTATTGCTCTCTCTCTCCTTAATAATGATTTCTTTTCCTGATACTCTGTAACTTCTGCATCTTAGTGGATTCATTGCCTTATTTGGGGTGAAATCGCAAAAACAAAATTTAAAGTCTTTTTAATTAGTGCTCAATATCAAGAAATTGCAATAAATGAATTTATAAATAATTTATAGTAATAAATAAACAGTAAGTAAATGATTACTTATATTTATTACTACTCATTCTGAAAAATTAAAATGTAAGTTTTGAACTCAGAAAAAGCACAATTATTATTTTAAATGAAAAGTATTTGATGAATTTATCAAATTTTTTTCTGTTGAATTTTGATGTCTAAATTTTGTTACTAAAGTAAAAACAAGAAACAGAAAATCAACATAAATGGTATAGCAGTAATAGCAACAGGTATAATTTGACAGGTTACCCTATTGTTTAACTATAGGTGTTTAGCCATCAAGTTAACTTAAATATAGCGCAGGATAGAGATAGAAGCTTGTAAAAGGGTTGTGATAATTAACAGACACAATGGTCACAAACACATTGTTGATTTTACTGTGAAGCAATCTTTTTTGAACATTTACTTTTCATCTTCTATGTGCCATGACCCTTGAAGATGTGGACAACGATGGCTATCCATGACTTCCTATCCCTCAAAGTCCTTAGTAACAATTCTCCCTTTGCCAAGCCTCCCAACCCTTTGTTTCTTTTTTATTTAGAGTTTTATGAGATTACCTTGTTGCTTACTCACTTTTTGCCATCCCAGCATCCATTCATACAATCTCATAAGTTCAGTGGGCCATTGACTCCCACTGTCCCTCTTGCCTTTCATAGGTCCGGTGAGTATCAAATTCTCCAAACCTTCTTTTCTCATTATGTGTTCAAAAAAATTTCAGTTCTCTTTCTGATTCAGAATTCTTTAAGACTGCTTTGTTGCTTACTTGCTTTTTACTATCCCTCCCACTCCATTCAGCCATCCATACAAGCTCATCAGTTAGGTATGCCATTGCCCCCCCCCCCCATACACTTCAATATGTTTTTTTTGAATATCAAATTTTCAGAGTCTAGGCTCCCAAGAAATTTCAGCTATCTCTAATTCCTACTTCTTTAAGTTTCTTATTTGCTCTGTCTATGGAATTCTCAGCATCCTTCTGTAGAACTACATTTCTGTTTCCTCTTCATCTGTGGTGACATTGTCCAGCATTCACTGCCATACAATAGCATTGACATTACTTTTCAGCACTCTTTTCTTTGTTTCTAATGAAGTTATCTGGTTTCTTAATACATCGTTTAGCTTTTGGAAGGCATCTTCCACTAATCCAATGCACGTTCGGATTTCTGTCTCATTTTCTATTCTCTATTATAACACTTCACAGATATTTAAACTTCTGTACTTGTCTGATGTTGAAATTTACAATTTGTAGTTCACATCATGAGCTTTTTCACTTGCTGACAACCATACACTGTTTTCTTCCAGTTGAAGGTTAGTCCTTTATTCACCACCTTGTCTAAGAGGTCCTGTAGTTTTCTTTCTATGTCTACCATCAACACAGTGTCATCTGCATATCTTATATTGTTAAGATAGCGTGCCTACTGATAGCAACTCCTGGTAGAGTCTCCAGTTCTCTTAGAATAGCTTCAGTGTAGCAGTTGAGCAGATCCTGAGAAAAGATACATCCCTGTTTTCAATAGTTAATTAAATTAAAATAACAGAAATAGGTCACATTTAACATTATTATAGTTATCAAAATAGTATGCAAATAATAATGTTATTGTCTGTCAAAGATACGATGTCACATTGCAAAAGAAAAAGAAAAAGACTTTGAATTTCTGGGATCAGGATATATTGAAATTAATAAACAATAAGTTTGAAGACATTAGTCTGAATGAAAATGATCTTCAAAAATTTAAATGCATTGTCAATTGTCATTTTTGGCCTCTTTGAACACGGCCCTTTTATCATACCATTTCTTTCACTCTTAGTAACACTTTGCATATTAGTAGCTCTTAGTGCCCTGTTTGGAATGAAATGATTAAAAAAATAAAATAAACAAAAATAATGTAAATAAGAAAAAGACTATTTAAATAAATTAAAACTGACTCAATTCCCTTCAAAATGCAATAAGCTTTGAAAATAGATAACTGCACTCAGATAAGGATATTTTTGTTTGCCTATGGAGTTAATTGACTTTTGCCGTTTGATGGCATTAGAAGCATTCATTTTTTCTATTATATCAGCATGCGTTAAAAAAAAAAAAAAAAATTAGTTTGATTCTAACAATTTTTATTTTACAAAATGTTAAAAATGACTGAAAACAATATTTGTAAGTTTATGTAGAAGGAACTGTGAATGATCAAACATATCGAAAGTGGTTTGCAAAGTTTATGCTGAAGGTTTGGTGAAGAATATTCCAGTCAGGTAGGCCAGTTGAGGATAATATCAATGAAGATATTACATGAAAATAATTGACATGATTCAGAATACAATTAAAATATCCAAGTGGAGTGTTGAAAATCATTTATGTAAGCTTGTTTATATTTGACATGTAGTTTCAATCTTTAAAAAAAGAAACAAAATTAACTGTATTTATGCATGACTTGCTACTAAAATTAACAACAATTTTTGATTTTTAAAAAATGGATTATGATAAGCAATAAAATAGATATTGACCAATAAAATGGAATACAAAAGATCATGGAGTTCAGTGAAAAGAACCACTGCTAACTGTAACAAAGGATGAGCTTCATTAAAAGAAAGTGATGTTATATTTACGGTAACTCTGTTACGGTATTTATTTTTGATTTTTTCTATAAGCCCAAGTGATTAATCTGAATGAGTACTGCTCCCAGTCAATCAGACCAACTGAAGACACTAAATGCTGAAAAACATCTGGAATTAGGTAAGATAAAGGGCATAAACAATAACAAAGATTGAATTGACAACAAATCATTAACCAGAGTAATTCTTGAAGATAATGTTTTGAAAGAAGCAGTTTTTATCATTGCAGTGCTTAATATCAAGTTGAGTATTATTAATAATAATTATCAGTATGTATTTATATATTTCCTGTCACATCTGTAGTGGGAAGGCAGGTAAATCAACTGAAGTTAGTAAATTTATGAGTGATTACTTCCTTTAGTCGTTTTAATAATCTATACAAATAAAATATTTGTATTTAGACTAAATTAATTCTCAAGCAAAATGAAACATTTAATTAATTCCTTATTCCTACATTTCTTAGATTGCAGTCTTATTTGTTCAAGCCTTTCATATAAAACACTCAAATACCTTTATCTACTAAGTGATTGTCATACTTTGACTTGGTCTTGAAATAGGCTTTGTTGTCGCCATCTTTGTTGTTCTGCTGATAATCTTTTTCTTTTGAGAAATAATTTCATTTCAGTCATATTAAACATGTAAAATTTTTTAACATGAAAAGATATTGAACAAAAAGATTTACATAATACCAGGAGAAATCAAGGAATCATAAATACTATTGAACATATAAAAAAAACCAAGGGAACGGATTAATTAAATGGTTCATTGGCTTCTATTTTAGTTGTGAATTCTTTATCTTCATTTTATTGAAACTCAATAGATTTTTTCCAGATTTTTGTTTCATTGCATCTCACCATTAAAACTTTCTAACAATTGCCATCATTTTTGAAAGCACAGGTACACCAGTAATGAGTAAACAAATTTAAATTATTACACAGACACACAAAATTCCCAGAAGACTGAAAAAGGCATTTACAGCAATTCTTTTCTGAGAAAGACAAAATGTTTTTGGAGGTTGTAATCATGAAGTTTCCTCTAAGATGGCAAAAAAATAGTGAAATTAAACTGTAAATGTTCAATAAAGTTAATTTGAAAAACTGCAAATTTGTCTTATTTTTATCCAATGTGAAGGAGTGGTATTGTCTTGCAGCAGGATAACACTTTTATGCAAACATCCTGGCATCTTGACAAGCAACTGTGTCTATCCAGCACTCAATTGCATTAATTGCCTATGTAGTGTGTAGTCAGCAAGCACATATTTTGTATCCTAGAAAGAAATTGCCACCAATTTTTCTTCCATGACAAAAGAGTGACTCCAATGATATGATTGTGATGTTTCATTAAATTATATATATATATATTGAATTATATATATATATATATATATATATATTGAATTATATATATATATATATATAAATTGAATTATATATATATATATATATATATATATATTGAATTATATATATATATATATATATATTGAATTATATATATATATATAAATTGAATTATATATATATATATATATATATATATATTGAATTATATATATATATATATATATATTGAATTATATATATATATATATATTGAATTATATATATATATATTGAATTATATATATATATATATTGAATTATATATATATATATATATATATTGAATTATATATATATATATATATATATATTGAATTATATATATATATATATATATATTGAATTATATATATATATATATATATTGAATTATATATATATATATATATATTGAATTATATATATATATATATATATTGAATTATATATATATATATATATATTGAATTATATATATATATATATATATTGAATTATATATATATATATATATATTGAATTATATATATATATATATATATTGAATTATATATATATATATATATATTGAATTATATATATATATATATATATATATATATATATATATATATATATTGAATTATATATATATATATATATATATTGAATTATATATATATATATATATATTGAATTATATATATATATATATATTGAATTATATATATATATATATATATATATTGAATTATATATATATATATATATATATATTGAATTATATATATATATATATATATATTGAATTATATATATATATATATATATATATTGAATTATATATATATATATATATTGAATTATATATATATATATATATATATATTGAATTATATATATATATATATATATATATTGAATTATATATATATATATATATATATATTGAATTATATATATATATATATATATATATTGAATTATATATATATATATATATTGAATTATATATATATATATATATATATTGAATTATATATATATATATATATATATTGAATTATATATATATATATATATATATTGAATTATATATATATATAAATATTGAATTATATATATATATATATATATTGAATTATATATATATATATATATATTGAATTATATATATATATATATATATATTGAATTATATATATATATATATATTGAATTATATATATATATATATTGAATTATATATATATATATATATATATTGAATTATATATAT
>CAXIWW010000904.1:0-35993 GCA_964036315.1 Acanthosepion esculentum | reverse complement strand
GGTTTTCAACGTTAAACACGGTAATTTCAAATTTGAATATGCTGTGTGAAATCATTAGAAAACCTATAAAATTATTGAAAATCGATATGGTATCGATCAGAAAATGTTGATTTTGACAATTTCCAACAGTTTACACAAAGTTTTATTGCAATATTAAGTTTTACAAACTTTTGAAATATATTGGAATTTCAATGCAAAAGCAAGCATTTCAAGCTAGTTTTTCAACGTTAAACACGGTAATTTCAAATTTGAATATGCTGTGTGAAATCATTAGAAAACCTATAAAATTATGAAAATCGATATGGTATCGATCAGAAAATGTTGATTTTGACAATTTCCAACAGTTTACACAAAGTTTTATTGCAAATATTAAAGTTTTACAAACTTTTGAAAAATATTGGAATTTCAATGCAAAAGCTAGCATTTCAAGCTAGTTTTTCAACGTTAAACACGGTAATTTCAAATTTGAATATGCTGTGTGAAATCATTAGAAAACCAATAAAATTATTGAAAATCGATATGGTATCGATCAGAAAATGTTGATTTTGACAATTTCCAACAGTTTACACAAAGTTTTATTGCAAATATTAAGTTTTACAAACTTTGAAAAAATATTGGAATTTCAATGCAAAAGCTAGCATTTCAAGCTAGTTTTTCAACGTTAAACACGGTAATTTCAAATTTGAATATGCTGTGTGAAATCATTAGAAAACCAATAAAATTATTGAAAATCGATATGGTATCGATCAGAAAATGTTGATTTTGACAATTTCCAACAGTTTACACAAAGTTTTATTGCAAATATTAAGTTTTACAAACTTTTGAAAAATTATTGAATTTCAATGCAAAGCTAGCATTTCAAGCTAGTTTTTCAGCGTTAAACACGGTAATTTCAAATTTGAATATGCTGTGTGAAATCATTAGAAAACCAATAAAATTATTGAAAATCGATATGGTATCGATCAGAAAATGTTGATTTTGACAATTTCCAACAGTTTACACAAAGTTTTATTGCAAATATTAAGTTTTTACAAACTTTTGAAAAATATTGGAATTTCAATGCAAAAGCAAGCATTTCAAGCTAGTTTTCAACGTTAAACACCGTAATTTCAAATTTGAATATGCTGTGTGAAATCATTAGAAAACCAATAAAATTATTGAAAATCGATATGGTATCGACTCAGAAAATGTTGATTTTGACAATTTCCAACAGTTTACACAAAGTTTTATTGCAAATATTAAGTTTTACAAACTTTTGAAAAATATTGGAATTTCAATGCAAAAGCAAGCATTTCAAGCTAGTTTTTCAACGTTAAACACGGTAATTTCAAATTTGAATATGCTGTGTGAAATCATTAGAAAACCTATAAAATTATTGAAAATCGATATGGTATCGATCAGAAAATGTTGATTTTGACAATTCCAACAGTTTACACAAAGTTTTATTGCAAATATTAAGTTTTACAAACTTTTGAAAAATATTGGAATTTCAATGCAAAAGCTAGCATTTCTAGCTAGTTTTTCAACGTTAAACACGGTAATTTCAAATTTGAATATGCTGTGTGAAATCATTAGAAAACCAATAAAATTATTGAAAATCGATATGGTATCGATCAGAAAATGTTGATTTTGACAATTTCCAACAGTTTACACAAAGTTTTATTGCAAATATTAAGTTTTACAAACTTTTGAAAAATATTGGAATTTCAATGCAAAAGCTAGCATTTCTAGCTAGTTTTTCAACGTTAAACACGGTAATTTCAATTTGAATATGCTGTGTGAAATCATTAGAAAACCAATAAATTATTGAAAAATCGATATGGTATCGATCAGAAAATGTTGATTTGACAATTTCCAACAGTTTACACAAAGTTTTATTGCAAATATTAAGTTTTACAAAACTTTTGAAAAATATTGGAATTTCAATGCAAAAGCTAGCATTTCAAGCTAGTTTTTCAGCGTTAAACACGGTAATTTCAAATTTGAATATGCTGTGTGAAATCATTAGAAAACCAATAAAATTATTGAAAATCGATATGGTATCGATCAGAAAATGTTGATTTTGACAATTTCCAACAGTTTACACAAAGTTTTATTGCAAATATTAAGTTTTACAAACTTTTGAAAAATATTGGAATTTCAATGCAAAAGCTAGCATTTCTAGCTAGTTTTTCAACGTTAAACACGGTAATTTCAAATTTGAATATGCTGTGTGAAATCATTAGAAAACCAATAAAATTATTGAAAATCGATATGGTATCGATCAGAAAATGTTGATTTTGACAATTTCCAACAGTTTACACAAAGTTTTATTGCAAATATTAAGTTTTACAAACTTTTGAAAATATTGGAATTTCAATGCAAAAGCAAGCATTTCAACCTAGTTTTTCAACGTTAAACACGGTAATTTCAAATTTGAATATGCTGTGTGAAATCATTAGAAAACCAATAAAATTATTGAAAATCGATATGGTATCGACCAGAAAATGTTGATTTTGACAATTTCCAACAGTTTACACAAAGTTTTATTGCAAATATTAAGTTTTACAAACTTTTGAAAAATATTGGAATTTCAATGCAAAAGCAAGCATTTCAAGCTAGTTTTTCAACGTTAAACACGGTAATTTCAAATTTGAATATGCTGTGTGAAATCATTAGAAAACCTATAAAATTATTGAAAATCGATATGGTATCGATCAGAAAATGTTGATTTTGACAATTTCCAACAGTTTACACAAAGTTTTATTGCAAATATTAAGTTTTACAAACTTTTGAAAAATATTGGAATTTCAATGCAAAAGCTAGCATTTCTAGCTAGTTTTTCAACGTTAAACACGGTAATTTCAAATTGAATATGCTGTGTGAAATCATTAGAAAACCAATAAAATTATTGAAAATCGATATGGGATCGACCAGAAAATGTTGATTTTGACAATTTCCAACAGTTTACACAAAGTTTTATTGCAAATATTAAGTTTTACAAACTTTTGAAAAATATTGGAATTTCAATGCAAAAGCAAGCATTTCAAGCTAGTTTTTCAACGTTAAACACGGTAATTTCAAATTTGAATATGCTGTGAGAAATCATTAGAAAACCTATAAAATTATTGAAAATCGATATGGTATCGATCAGAAAATGTTGATTTTGACAATTTCCAACAGTTTACACAAAGTTTTATTGCAAATATTAAGTTTTACAAACTTTTGAAAAATATTGGAATTTCAATGCAAAAGCTAGCATTTCAAGCTAGTTTTTCAGCGTTAAACACGGTAATTTCAAATTTGAATATGCTGTGTGAAATCATTAGAAAACCAATAAAATTATTGAAAATCGATATGGTATCGATCAGAAAATGTTGATTTTGACAATTTCCAACAGTTTACACAAAGTTTTATTGCAAATATTAAGTTTTACAAACTTTTGAAAAATATTGGAATTTCAATGCAAAAGCAAGCATTTCAAGCTAGTTTTTCAACGTTAAACACGGTAATTTCAAATTTGAATATGCTGTGTGAAATCATTAGAAAACCAATAAAATTATTGAAAATCGATATGGTATCGACCAGAAAATGTTGATTTTGACAATTTCCAACAGTTTACACAAAGTTTTATTGCAAATATTAAGTTTTACAAACTTTTGAAAAATATTGGAATTTCAATGCAAAAGCAAGCATTTCAAGCTAGTTTTTCAACGTTAAACACGGTAATTTCAAATTTGAATATGCAGTGTGAAATCATTAGAAAACCTATAAAATTATTGAAATCGATATGGTATCGATCAGAAAATGTTGATTTTGACAATTTCCAACAGTTTACACAAAGTTTTATTGCAAATATTAAGTTTTACAAACTTTTGAAAAATATTGGAATTTCAATGCAAAAGCTAGCATTTCTAGCTAGTTTTTCAACGTTAAACACGGTAATTTCAAATTTGAATATGCTGTGTGAAATCATTAGAAAACCAATAAAATTATTGAAAATCGATATGGTATCGATCAGAAAATGTTGATTTTGACAATTTCCAACAGTTTACACAAAGTTTTATTGCAAATATTAAGTTTTACAAACTTTTGAAAAATATTGGAATTTCAATGCAAAAGCTAGCATTTCTAGCTAGTTTTTCAACGTTAAACACGGTAATTTCAAATTTGAATATGCTGTGTGAAATCATTAGAAAACCAATAAAATTATTGAAAATCGATATGGTATCGATCAGAAAATGTTGATTTTGACAATTTCCAACAGTTTACACAAAGTTTTATTGCAAATATTAAGTTTTACAAACTTTTGAAAAATATTGGAATTTCAATGCAAAAGCTAGCATTTCAAGCTAGTTTTTCAGCGTTAAACACGGTAATTTCAAATTTGAATATGCTGTGTGAAATCATTAGAAAACCAATAAAATTATTGAAAATCGATATGGTATCGATCAGAAAATGTTGATTTTGACAATTTCCAACAGTTTACACAAAGTTTTATTGCAAATATTAAGTTTTACAAACTTTTGAAAAATATTGGAATTTCAATGCAAAAGCTAGCATTTCTAGCTAGTTTTTCAACGTTAAACACGGTAATTTCAAATTTGAATATGCTGTGTGAAATCATTAGAAAACCAATAAAATTATTGAAAATCGATATGGTATCGATCAGAAAATGTTGATTTTGACAATTCCAACAGTTTACACAAAGTTTTATTGCAAATATTAAGTTTTACAAACTTTTGAAAAATATTGGAATTTCAATGCAAAAGCAAGCATTTCAAGCTAGTTTTTCAACGTTAAACACGGTAATTTCAAATTTGAATATGCTGTGTGAAATCATTAGAAAACCAATAAAATTATTGAAAATCGATATGGTATCGATCAGAAAATGTTGATTTTGACAATTTCCAACAGTTTACACAAAGTTTTATTGCAAATATTAAGTTTTACAAACTTTTGAAAAATATTGGAATTTCAATGCAAAAGCAAGCATTTCAAGCTAGTTTTTCAACGTTAAACACGGTAATTTCAAATTTGAATATGCTGTGTGAAATCATTAGAAAACCAATAAAATTATTGAAAATCGATATGGGATCGACCAGAAAATGTTGATTTTGACAATTTCCAACAGTTTACACAAAGTTTTATTGCAAATATTAAGTTTTACAAACTTTTGAAAAATATTGGAATTTCAATGCAAAAGCAAGCATTTCAAGCTAGTTTTTCAACGTTAAACACGGTAATTTCAAATTTGAATATGCTGTGTGAAATCATTAGAAAACCTATAAAATTATTGAAAATCGATATGGTATCGATCAGAAAATGTTGATTTTGACAATTTCCAACAGTTTACACAAAGTTTTATTGCAAATATTAAGTTTTACAAACTTTTGAAAAATATTGGAATTTCAATGCAAAAGCTAGCATTTCTAGCTAGTTTTTCAACGTTAAACACGGTAATTTCAAATTTGAATATGCTGTGTGAAATCATTAGAAAACCAATAAAATTATTGAAAATCGATATGGTATCGATCAGAAAATGTTGATTTTGACAATTTCCAACAGTTTACACAAAGTTTTATTGCAAATATTAAGTTTTACAAACTTTTGAAAAATATTGGAATTTCAATGCAAAAGCAAGCATTTCAAGCTAGTTTTTCAACGTTAAACACGGTAATTTCAAATTTGAATATGCTGTGTGAAATCATTAGAAAACCAATAAAATTATTGAAAATCGATATGGGATCGACCAGAAAATGTTGATTTTGACAATTTCCAACAGTTTACACAAAGTTTTATTGCAAATATTAAGTTTTACAAACTTTTGAAAAATATTGGAATTTCAATGCAAAAGCAAGCATTTCAAGCTAGTTTTTCAACGTTAAACACGGTAATTTCAAATTTGAATATGCTGTGTGAAATCATTAGAAAACCAATAAAATTATTGAAAATCGATATGGTATCGATCAGAAAATGTTGATTTTGACAATTTCCAACAGTTTACACAAAGTTTTATTGCAAATATTAAGTTTTACAAACTTTTGAAAAATATTGGAATTTCAATGCAAAAGCTAGCATTTCTAGCTAGTTTTTCAACGTTAAACACGGTAATTTCAAATTTGAATATGCTGTGTGAAATCATTAGAAAACCAATAAAATTATTGAAAATCGATATGGTATCGATCAGAAAATGTTGATTTTGACAATTTCCAACAGTTTACACAAAGTTTTATTGCAAATATTAAGTTTTACAAACTTTTGAAAAATATTGGAATTTCAATGCAAAAGCAAGCATTTCAAGCTAGTTTTTCAACGTTAAACACGGTAATTTCAAATTTGAATATGCTGTGTGAAATCATTAGAAAACCAATAAAATTATTGAAAATCGATATGGTATCGATCAGAAAATGTTGATTTTGACAATTTCCAACAGTTTACACAAAGTTTTATTGCAAATATTAAGTTTTACAAACTTTTGAAAAATATTGGAATTTCAATGCAAAAGCTAGCATTTCAAGCTAGTTTTTCAGCGTTAAACACGGTAATTTCAAATTTGAATATGCTGTGTGAAATCATTAGAAAACCAATAAAATTATTGAAAATCGATATGGTATCGATCAGAAAATGTTGATTTTGACAATTTCCAACAGTTTACACAAAGTTTTATTGCAAATATTAAGTTTTACAAACTTTTGAAAAATATTGGAATTTCAATGCAAAAGCAAGCATTTCAAGCTAGTTTTTCAACGTTAAACACGGTAATTTCAAATTTGAATATGCTGTGTGAAATCATTAGAAAACCAATAAAATTATTGAAAATCGATATGGGATCGACCAGAAAATGTTGATTTTGACAATTTCCAACAGTTTACACAAAGTTTTATTGCAAATATTAAGTTTTACAAACTTTTGAAAAATATTGGAATTTCAATGCAAAAGCAAGCATTTCAAGCTAGTTTTTCAACGTTAAACACGGTAATTTCAAATTTGAATATGCTGTGTGAAATCATTAGAAAACCTATAAAATTATTGAAAATCGATATGGTATCGATCAGAAAATGTTGATTTTGACAATTTCCAACAGTTTACACAAAGTTTTATTGCAAATATTAAGTTTTACAAACTTTTGAAAAATATTGGAATTTCAATGCAAAAGCTAGCATTTCTAGCTAGTTTTTCAACGTTAAACACGGTAATTTCAAATTTGAATATGCTGTGTGAAATCATTAGAAAACCAATAAAATTATTGAAAATCGATATGGTATCGATCAGAAAATGTTGATTTTGACAATTTCCAACAGTTTACACAAAGTTTTATTGCAAATATTAAGTTTTACAAACTTTTGAAAAATATTGGAATTTCAATGCAAAAGCAAGCATTTCAAGCTAGTTTTTCAACGTTAAACACGGTAATTTCAAATTTGAATATGCTGTGTGAAATCATTAGAAAACCAATAAAATTATTGAAAATCGATATGGGATCGACCAGAAAATGTTGATTTTGACAATTTCCAACAGTTTACACAAAGTTTTATTGCAAATATTAAGTTTTACAAACTTTTGAAAAATATTGGAATTTCAATGCAAAAGCAAGCATTTCAAGCTAGTTTTTCAACGTTAAACACGGTAATTTCAAATTTGAATATGCTGTGTGAAATCATTAGAAAACCAATAAAATTATTGAAAATCGATATGGTATCGATCAGAAAATGTTGATTTTGACAATTTCCAACAGTTTACACAAAGTTTTATTGCAAATATTAAGTTTTACAAACTTTTGAAAAATATTGGAATTTCAATGCAAAAGCTAGCATTTCAAGCTAGTTTTTCAACGTTAAACACGGTAATTTCAAATTTGAATATGCTGTGTGAAATCATTAGAAAACCAATAAAATTATTGAAAATCGATATGGGATCGACCAGAAAATGTTGATTTTGACAATTTCCAACAGTTTACACAAAGTTTTATTGCAAATATTAAGTTTTACAAACTTTTGAAAAATATTGGAATTTCAATGCAAAAGCAAGCATTTCAAGCTAGTTTTTCAACGTTAAACACGGTAATTTCAAATTTGAATATGCTGTGTGAAATCATTAGAAAACCTATAAAATTATTGAAAATCGATATGGTATCGATCAGAAAATGTTGATTTTGACAATTTCCAACAGTTTACACAAAGTTTTATTGCAAATATTAAGTTTTACAAACTTTTGAAAAATATTGGAATTTCAATGCAAAAGCTAGCATTTCTAGCTAGTTTTTCAACGTTAAACACGGTAATTTCAAATTTGAATATGCTGTGTGAAATCATTAGAAAACCAATAAAATTATTGAAAATCGATATGGTATCGATCAGAAAATGTTGATTTTGACAATTTCCAACAGTTTACACAAAGTTTTATTGCAAATATTAAGTTTTACAAACTTTTGAAAAATATTGGAATTTCAATGCAAAAGCAAGCATTTCAAGCTAGTTTTTCAACGTTAAACACGGTAATTTCAAATTTGAATATGCTGTGTGAAATCATTAGAAAACCAATAAAATTATTGAAAATCGATATGGGATCGACCAGAAAATGTTGATTTTGACAATTTCCAACAGTTTACACAAAGTTTTATTGCAAATATTAAGTTTTACAAACTTTTGAAAAATATTGGAATTTCAATGCAAAAGCAAGCATTTCAAGCTAGTTTTTCAACGTTAAACACGGTAATTTCAAATTTGAATATGCTGTGTGAAATCATTAGAAAACCAATAAAATTATTGAAAATCGATATGGTATCGATCAGAAAATGTTGATTTTGACAATTTCCAACAGTTTACACAAAGTTTTATTGCAAATATTAAGTTTTACAAACTTTTGAAAAATATTGGAATTTCAATGCAAAAGCTAGCATTTCAAGCTAGTTTTTCAGCGTTAAACACGGTAATTTCAAATTTGAATATGCTGTGTGAAATCATTAGTAAACCAATAAAATTATTGAAAATCGATATGGTATCGATCAGAAAATGTTGATTTTGACAATTTCCAACAGTTTACACAAAGTTTTATTGCAAATATTAAGTTTTACAAACTTTTGAAAAATATTGGAATTTCAATGCAAAAGCTAGCATTTCTAGCTAGTTTTTCAACGTTAAACACGGTAATTTCAAATTTGAATATGCTGTGTGAAATCATTAGAAAACCTATAAAATTATTGAAAATCGATATGGTATCGATCAGAAAATGTTGATTTTGACAATTTCCAACAGTTTACACAAAGTTTTATTGCAAATATTAAGTTTTACAAACTTTTGAAAAATATTGGAATTTCAATGCAAAAGCTAGCATTTCAAGCTAGTTTTTCAGCGTTAAACACGGTAATTTCAAATTTGAATATGCTGTGTGAAATCATTAGAAAACCTATAAAATTATTGAAAATCGATATGGGATCGACCAGAAAATGTTGATTTTGACAATTTCCAACAGTTTACACAAAGTTTTATTGCAAATATTAAGTTTTACAAACTTTTGAAAAATATTGGAATTTCAATGCAAAAGCAAGCATTTCAAGCTAGTTTTTCAACGTTAAATACGGTAATTTCAAATTTGAATATGCTGTGTGAAATCATTAGAAAACCAATAAAATTATTGAAAATCGATATGGTATCGATCAGAAAATGTTGATTTTGACAATTTCCAACAGTTTACACAAAGTTTTATTGCAAATATTAAGTTTTACAAACTTTTGAAAAATATTGGAATTTCAATGCAAAAGCAAGCATTTCAAGCTAGTTTTTCAACGTTAAACCCGGTAATTTCAAATTTGAATATGCTGTGTGAAATCATTAGAAAACCAATAAAATTATTGAAAATCGATATGGTATCGACCAGAAAATGTTGATTTTGACAATTTCCAACAGTTTACACAAAGTTTTATCGCAAATATTAAGTTTTACAAACTTTTGAAAAATATTGGAATTTCAATGCAAAAGCAAGCATTTCAAGCTAGTTTTTCAACGTTAAACACGGTAATTTCAAATTTGAATATGCTGTGTGAAATCATTAGAAAACCAATAAAATTATTGAAAATCGATATGGTATCGACCAGAAAATGTTTATTTTGACAATTTCCAACAGTTTACACAAAGTTTTATTGCAAATATTAAGTTTTACAAACTTTTGAAAAATATTGGAATTTCAATGCAAAAGCAAGCATTTCAAGCTAGTTTTTCAACGTTAAACACGGTAATTTCAAATTTGAATATGCTGTGTGAAATCATTAGAAAACCTATAAAATTATTGAAAATCGATATGGTATCGATCAGAAAATGTTGATTTTGACAATTTCCAACAGTTTACACAAAGTTTTATTGCAAATATTAAGTTTTACAAACTTTTGAAAAATATTGGAATTTCAATGCAAAAGCAAGCATTTCAAGCTAGTTTTTCAACGTTAAACACGGTAATTTCAAATTTGAATATGCTGTGTGAAATCATTAGAAAACCAATAAAATTATTGAAAATCGATATGGGATCGACCAGAAAATGTTGATTTTGACAATTTCCAACAGTTTACACAAAGTTTTATTGCAAATATTAAGTTTTACAAACTTTTGAAAAATATTGGAATTTCAATGCAAAAGCAAGCATTTCAAGCTAGTTTTTCAACGTTAAACACGGTAATTTCAAATTTGAATATGCTGTGTGAAATCATTAGAAAACCAATAAAATTATTGAAAATCGATATGGTATCGATCAGAAAATGTTGATTTTGACAATTTCCAACAGTTTACACAAAGTTTTATTGCAAATATTAAGTTTTACAAACTTTTGAAAAATATTGGAATTTCAATGCAAAAGCAAGCATTTCAAGCTAGTTTTTCAGCGTTAAACACGGTAATTTCAAATTTGAATATGCTGTGTGAAATCATTAGAAAACCAATAAAATTATTGAAAATCGATATGGTATCGATCAGAAAATGTTGATTTTGACAATTTCCAACAGTTTACACAAAGTTTTATTGCAAATATTAAGTTTTACAAACTTTTGAAAAATATTGGAATTTCAATGCAAAAGCAAGCATTTCAAGCTAGTTTTTCAACGTTAAACACGGTAATTTCAAATTTGAATATGCTGTGTGAAATCATTAGAAAACCTATAAAATTATTGAAAATCGATATGGTATCGATCAGAAAATGTTGATTTTGACAATTTCCAACAGTTTACACAAAGTTTTATTGCAAATATTAAGTTTTACAAACTTTTGAAAAATATTGGAATTTCAATGCAAAAGCTAGCATTTCTAGCTAGTTTTTCAACGTTAAACACGGTAATTTCAAATTTGAATATGCTGTGTGAAATCATTAGAAAACCAATAAAATTATTGAAAATCGATATGGTATCGATCAGAAAATGTTGATTTTGACAATTTCCAACAGTTTACACAAAGTTTTATTGCAAATATTAAGTTTTACAAACTTTTGAAAAATATTGGAATTTCAATGCAAAAGCAAGCATTTCAAGCTAGTTTTTCAACGTTAAACACGGTAATTTCAAATTTGAATATGCTGTGTGAAATCATTAGAAAACCAATAAAATTATTGAAAATCGATATGGTATCGATCAGAAAATGTTGATTTTGACAATTTCCAACAGTTTACACAAAGTTTTATTGCAAATATTAAGTTTTACAAACTTTTGAAAAATATTGGAATTTCAATGCAAAAGCTAGCATTTCAAGCTAGTTTTTCAGCGTTAAACACGGTAATTTCAAATTTGAATATGCTGTGTGAAATCATTAGAAAACCAATAAAATTATTGAAAATCGATATGGTATCGATCAGAAAATGTTGATTTTGACAATTTCCAACAGTTTACACAAAGTTTTATTGCAAATATTAAGTTTTACAAACTTTTGAAAAATATTGGAATTTCAATGCAAAAGCAAGCATTTCAAGCTAGTTTTTCAACGTTAAACACGGTAATTTCAAATTTGAATATGCTGTGTGAAATCATTAGAAAACCAATAAAATTATTGAAAATCGATATGGGATCGACCAGAAAATGTTGATTTTGACAATTTCCAACAGTTTACACAAAGTTTTATTGCAAATATTAAGTTTTACAAACTTTTGAAAAATATTGGAATTTCAATGCAAAAGCAAGCATTTCAAGCTAGTTTTTCAACGTTAAACACGGTAATTTCAAATTTGAATATGCTGTGTGAAATCATTAGAAAACCTATAAAATTATTGAAAATCGATATGGTATCGATCAGAAAATGTTGATTTTGACAATTTCCAACAGTTTACACAAAGTTTTATTGCAAATATTAAGTTTTACAAACTTTTGAAAAATATTGGAATTTCAATGCAAAAGCTAGCATTTCTAGCTAGTTTTTCAACGTTAAACACGGTAATTTCAAATTTGAATATGCTGTGTGAAATCATTAGAAAACCAATAAAATTATTGAAAATCGATATGGTATCGATCAGAAAATGTTGATTTTGACAATTTCCAACAGTTTACACAAAGTTTTATTGCAAATATTAAGTTTTACAAACTTTTGAAAAATATTGGAATTTCAATGCAAAAGCAAGCATTTCAAGCTAGTTTTTCAACGTTAAACACGGTAATTTCAAATTTGAATATGCTGTGTGAAATCATTAGAAAACCAATAAAATTATTGAAAATCGATATGGGATCGACCAGAAAATGTTGATTTTGACAATTTCCAACAGTTTACACAAAGTTTTATTGCAAATATTAAGTTTTACAAACTTTTGAAAAATATTGGAATTTCAATGCAAAAGCAAGCATTTCAAGCTAGTTTTTCAACGTTAAACACGGTAATTTCAAATTTGAATATGCTGTGTGAAATCATTAGAAAACCAATAAAATTATTGAAAATCGATATGGTATCGATCAGAAAATGTTGATTTTGACAATTTCCAACAGTTTACACAAAGTTTTATTGCAAATATTAAGTTTTACAAACTTTTGAAAAATATTGGAATTTCAATGCAAAAGATAGCATTTCAAGCTAGTTTTTCAACGTTAAACACGGTAATTTCAAATTTGAATATGCTGTGTGAAATCATTAGAAAACCAATAAAATTATTGAAAATCGATATGGGATCGACCAGAAAATGTTGATTTTGACAATTTCCAACAGTTTACACAAAGTTTTATTGCAAATATTAAGTTTTACAAACTTTTGAAAAATATTGGAATTTCAATGCAAAAGCAAGCATTTCAAGCTAGTTTTTCAACGTTAAACACGGTAATTTCAAATTTGAATATGCTGTGTGAAATCATTAGAAAACCTATAAAATTATTGAAAATCGATATGGTATCGATCAGAAAATGTTGATTTTGACAATTTCCAACAGTTTACACAAAGTTTTATTGCAAATATTAAGTTTTACAAACTTTTGAAAAATATTGGAATTTCAATGCAAAAGCTAGCATTTCTAGCTAGTTTTTCAACGTTAAACACGGTAATTTCAAATTTGAATATGCTGTGTGAAATCATTAGAAAACCAATAAAATTATTGAAAATCGATATGGTATCGATCAGAAAATGTTGATTTTGACAATTTCCAACAGTTTACACAAAGTTTTATTGCAAATATTAAGTTTTACAAACTTTTGAAAAATATTGGAATTTCAATGCAAAAGCAAGCATTTCAAGCTAGTTTTTCAACGTTAAACACGGTAATTTCAAATTTGAATATGCTGTGTGAAATCATTAGAAAACCAATAAAATTATTGAAAATCGATATGGGATCGACCAGAAAATGTTGATTTTGACAATTTCCAACAGTTTACACAAAGTTTTATTGCAAATATTAAGTTTTACAAACTTTTGAAAAATATTGGAATTTCAATGCAAAAGCAAGCATTTCAAGCTAGTTTTTCAACGTTAAACACGGTAATTTCAAATTTGAATATGC
Source organism: Acanthosepion esculentum (assembly GCA_964036315.1). NCBI lineage: Eukaryota > Metazoa > Mollusca > Cephalopoda > Sepiida > Sepiidae > Acanthosepion > Acanthosepion esculentum. Next base: position 22,070 of record CAXIWW010000904.1, on the reverse strand, counting down.
TGTGTGAAATCATTAGAAAACCAATAAAATTATTGAAAATCGATATGGTATCGATCAGAAAATGTTGATTTTGACAATTTCCAACAGTTTACACAAAGTTTTATTGCAAATATTAAGTTTTACAAACTTTTGAAAAATATTGGAATTTCAATGCAAAAGCTAGCATTTCAAGCTAGTTTTTCAGCGTTAAACACGGTAATTTCAAATTTGAATATGCTGTGTGAAATCATTAGTAAACCAATAAAATTATTGAAAATCGATATGGTATCGATCAGAAAATGTTGATTTTGACAATTTCCAACAGTTTACACAAAGTTTTATTGCAAATATTAAGTTTTACAAACTTTTGAAAAATATTGGAATTTCAATGCAAAAGCTAGCATTTCTAGCTAGTTTTTCAACGTTAAACACGGTAATTTCAAATTTGAATATGCTGTGTGAAATCATTAGAAAACCTATAAAATTATTGAAAATCGATATGGTATCGATCAGAAAATGTTGATTTTGACAATTTCCAACAGTTTACACAAAGTTTTATTGCAAATATTAAGTTTTACAAACTTTTGAAAAATATTGGAATTTCAATGCAAAAGCTAGCATTTCAAGCTAGTTTTTCAGCGTTAAACACGGTAATTTCAAATTTGAATATGCTGTGTGAAATCATTAGAAAACCAATAAAATTATTGAAAATCGATATGGTATCGATCAGAAAATGTTGATTTTGACAATTTCCAACAGTTTACACAAAGTTTTATTGCAAATATTAAGTTTTACAAACTTTTGAAAAATATTGGAATTTCAATGCAAAAGCAAGCATTTCAAGCTAGTTTTTCAACGTTAAACACGGTAATTTCAAATTTGAATATGCTGTGTGAAATCATTAGAAAACCTATAAAATTATTGAAAATCGATATGGGATCGACCAGAAAATGTTGATTTTGACAATTTCCAACAGTTTACACAAAGTTTTATTGCAAATATTAAGTTTTACAAACTTTTGAAAAATATTGGAATTTCAATGCAAAAGCAAGCATTTCAAGCTAGTTTTTCAACGTTAAATACGGTAATTTCAAATTTGAATATGCTGTGTGAAATCATTAGAAAACCAATAAAATTATTGAAAATCGATATGGTATCGATCAGAAAATGTTGATTTTGACAATTTCCAACAGTTTACACAAAGTTTTATTGCAAATATTAAGTTTTACAAACTTTTGAAAAATATTGGAATTTCAATGCAAAAGCAAGCATTTCAAGCTAGTTTTTCAACGTTAAACCCGGTAATTTCAAATTTGAATATGCTGTGTGAAATCATTAGAAAACCAATAAAATTATTGAAAATCGATATGGGATCGACCAGAAAATGTTGATTTTGACAATTTCCAACAGTTTACACAAAGTTTTATTGCAAATATTAAGTTTTACAAACTTTTGAAAAATATTGGAATTTCAATGCAAAAGCAAGCATTTCAAGCTAGTTTTTCAACGTTAAACACGGTAATTTCAAATTTGAATATGCTGTGTGAAATCATTAGAAAACCAATAAAATTATTGAAAATCGATATGGTATCGATCAGAAAATGTTGATTTTGACAATTTCCAACAGTTTACACAAAGTTTTATTGCAAATATTAAGTTTTACAAACTTTTGAAAAATATTGGAATTTCAATGCAAAAGCTAGCATTTCAAGCTAGTTTTTCAGCGTTAAACACGGTAATTTCAAATTTGAATATGCTGTGTGAAATCATTAGTAAACCAATAAAATTATTGAAAATCGATATGGTATCGATCAGAAAATGTTGATTTTGACAATTTCCAACAGTTTACACAAAGTTTTATTGCAAATATTAAGTTTTACAAACTTTTGAAAAATATTGGAATTTCAATGCAAAAGCTAGCATTTCTAGCTAGTTTTTCAACGTTAAACACGGTAATTTCAAATTTGAATATGCTGTGTGAAATCATTAGAAAACCTATAAAATTATTGAAAATCGATATGGTATCGATCAGAAAATGTTGATTTTGACAATTTCCAACAGTTTACACAAAGTTTTATTGCAAATATTAAGTTTTACAAACTTTTGAAAAATATTGGAATTTCAATGCAAAAGCTAGCATTTCAAGCTAGTTTTTCAGCGTTAAACACGGTAATTTCAAATTTGAATATGCTGTGTGAAATCATTAGAAAACCAATAAAATTATTGAAAATCGATATGGTATCGATCAGAAAATGTTGATTTTGACAATTTCCAACAGTTTACACAAAGTTTTATTGCAAATATTAAGTTTTACAAACTTTTGAAAAATATTGGAATTTCAATGCAAAAGCAAGCATTTCAAGCTAGTTTTTCAACGTTAAACACGGTAATTTCAAATTTGAATATGCTGTGTGAAATCATTAGAAAACCTATAAAATTATTGAAAATCGATATGGGAACGACCAGAAAATGTTGATTTTGACAATTTCCAACAGTTTACACAAAGTTTTATTGCAAATATTAAGTTTTACAAACTTTTGAAAAATATTGGAATTTCAATGCAAAAGCAAGCATTTCAAGCTAGTTTTTCAACGTTAAATACGGTAATTTCAAATTTGAATATGCTGTGTGAAATCATTAGAAAACCAATAAAATTATTGAAAATCGATATGGTATCGATCAGAAAATGTTGATTTTGACAATTTCCAACAGTTTACACAAAGTTTTATTGCAAATATTAAGTTTTACAAACTTTTGAAAAATATTGGAATTTCAATGCAAAAGCAAGCATTTCAAGCTAGTTTTTCAACGTTAAACCCGGTAATTTCAAATTTGAATATGCTGTGTGAAATCATTAGAAAACCAATAAAATTATTGAAAATCGATATGGTATCGACCAGAAAATGTTGATTTTGACAATTTCCAACAGTTTACACAAAGTTTTATCGCAAATATTAAGTTTTACAAACTTTTGAAAAATATTGGAATTTCAATGCAAAAGCAAGCATTTCAAGCTAGTTTTTCAACGTTAAACACGGTAATTTCAAATTTGAATATGCTGTGTGAAATCATTAGAAAACCAATAAAATTATTGAAAATCGATATGGTATCGACCAGAAAATGTTTATTTTGACAATTTCCAACAGTTTACACAAAGTTTTATTGCAAATATTAAGTTTTACAAACTTTTGAAAAATATTGGAATTTCAATGCAAAAGCAAGCATTTCAAGCTAGTTTTTCAACGTTAAACACGGTAATTTCAAATTTGAATATGCTGTGTGAAATCATTAGAAAACCTATAAAATTATTGAAAATCGATATGGTATCGATCAGAAAATGTTGATTTTGACAATTTCCAACAGTTTACACAAAGTTTTATTGCAAATATTAAGTTTTACAAACTTTTGAAAAATATTGGAATTTCAATGCAAAAGCAAGCATTTCAAGCTAGTTTTTCAACGTTAAACACGGTAATTTCAAATTTGAATATGCTGTGTGAAATCATTAGAAAACCAATAAAATTATTGAAAATCGATATGGGATCGACCAGAAAATGTTGATTTTGACAATTTCCAACAGTTTACACAAAGTTTTATTGCAAATATTAAGTTTTACAAACTTTTGAAAAATATTGGAATTTCAATGCAAAAGCAAGCATTTCAAGCTAGTTTTTCAACGTTAAACACGGTAATTTCAAATTTGAATATGCTGTGTGAAATCATTAGAAAACCAATAAAATTATTGAAAATCGATATGGTATCGATCAGAAAATGTTGATTTTGACAATTTCCAACAGTTTACACAAAGTTTTATTGCAAATATTAAGTTTTACAAACTTTTGAAAAATATTGGAATTTCAATGCAAAAGCAAGCATTTCAAGCTAGTTTTTCAGCGTTAAACACGGTAATTTCAAATTTGAATATGCTGTGTGAAATCATTAGAAAACCAATAAAATTATTGAAAATCGATATGGTATCGATCAGAAAATGTTGATTTTGACAATTTCCAACAGTTTACACAAAGTTTTATTGCAAATATTAAGTTTTACAAACTTTTGAAAAATATTGGAATTTCAATGCAAAAGCAAGCATTTCAAGCTAGTTTTTCAACGTTAAACACGGTAATTTCAAATTTGAATATGCTGTGTGAAATCATTAGAAAACCTATAAAATTATTGAAAATCGATATGGTATCGATCAGAAAATGTTGATTTTGACAATTTCCAACAGTTTACACAAAGTTTTATTGCAAATATTAAGTTTTACAAACTTTTGAAAAATATTGGAATTTCAATGCAAAAGCTAGCATTTCTAGCTAGTTTTTCAACGTTAAACACGGTAATTTCAAATTTGAATATGCTGTGTGAAATCATTAGAAAACCAATAAAATTATTGAAAATCGATATGGTATCGATCAGAAAATGTTGATTTTGACAATTTCCAACAGTTTACACAAAGTTTTATTGCAAATATTAAGTTTTACAAACTTTTGAAAAATATTGGAATTTCAATGCAAAAGCAAGCATTTCAAGCTAGTTTTTCAACGTTAAACACGGTAATTTCAAATTTGAATATGCTGTGTGAAATCATTAGAAAACCAATAAAATTATTGAAAATCGATATGGGATCGACCAGAAAATGTTGATTTTGACAATTTCCAACAGTTTACACAAAGTTTTATTGCAAATATTAAGTTTTACAAACTTTTGAAAAATATTGGAATTTCAATGCAAAAGCAAGCATTTCAAGCTAGTTTTTCAACGTTAAACACGGTAATTTCAAATTTGAATATGCTGTGTGAAATCATTAGAAAACCAATAAAATTATTGAAAATCGATATGGTATCGATCAGAAAATGTTGATTTTGACAATTTCCAACAGTTTACACAAAGTTTTATTGCAAATATTAAGTTTTACAAACTTTTGAAAAATATTGGAATTTCAATGCAAAAGCTAGCATTTCAAGCTAGTTTTTCAGCGTTAAACACGGTAATTTCAAATTTGAATATGCTGTGTGAAATCATTAGTAAACCAATAAAATTATTGAAAATCGATATGGTATCGATCAGAAAATGTTGATTTTGACAATTTCCAACAGTTTACACAAAGTTTTATTGCAAATATTAAGTTTTACAAACTTTTGAAAAATATTGGAATTTCAATGCAAAAGCAAGCATTTCAAGCTAGTTTTTCAACGTTAAACACGGTAATTTCAAATTTGAATATGCTGTGTGAAATCATTAGAAAACCAATAAAATTATTGAAAATCGATATGGGATCGACCAGAAAATGTTGATTTTGACAATTTCCAACAGTTTACACAAAGTTTTATTGCAAATATTAAGTTTTACAAACTTTTGAAAAATATTGGAATTTCAATGCAAAAGCTAGCATTTCTAGCTAGTTTTTCAACGTTAAACACGGTAATTTCAAATTTGAATATGCTGTGTGAAATCATTAGAAAACCTATAAAATTATTGAAAATCGATATGGTATCGATCAGAAAATGTTGATTTTGACAATTTCCAACAGTTTACACAAAGTTTTATTGCAAATATTAAGTTTTACAAACTTTTGAAAAATATTGGAATTTCAATGCAAAAGCAAGCATTTCAAGCTAGTTTTTCAGCGTTAAACACGGTAATTTCAAATTTGAATATGCTGTGTGAAATCATTAGAAAACCAATAAAATTATTGAAAATCGATATGGTATCGATCAGAAAATGTTGATTTTGACAATTTCCAACAGTTTACACAAAGTTTTATTGCAAATATTAAGTTTTACAAACTTTTGAAAAATATTGGAATTTCAATGCAAAAGCAAGCATTTCAAGCTAGTTTTTCAACGTTAAACACGGTAATTTCAAATTTGAATATGCTGTGTGAAATCATTAGAAAACCTATAAAATTATTGAAAATCGATATGGTATCGATCAGAAAATGTTGATTTTGACAATTTCCAACAGTTTACACAAAGTTTTATTGCAAATATTAAGTTTTACAAACTTTTGAAAAATATTGGAATTTCAATGCAAAAGCTAGCATTTCTAGCTAGTTTTTCAACGTTAAACACGGTAATTTCAAATTTGAATATGCTGTGTGAAATCATTAGAAAACCAATAAAATTATTGAAAATCGATATGGTATCGATCAGAAAATGTTGATTTTGACAATTTCCAACAGTTTACACAAAGTTTTATTGCAAATATTAAGTTTTACAAACTTTTGAAAAATATTGGAATTTCAATGCAAAAGCAAGCATTTCAAGCTAGTTTTTCAACGTTAAACACGGTAATTTCAAATTTGAATATGCTGTGTGAAATCATTAGAAAACCAATAAAATTATTGAAAATCGATATGGGATCGACCAGAAAATGTTGATTTTGACAATTTCCAACAGTTTACACAAAGTTTTATTGCAAATATTAAGTTTTACAAACTTTTGAAAAATATTGGAATTTCAATGCAAAAGCAAGCATTTCAAGCTAGTTTTTCAACGTTAAACACGGTAATTTCAAATTTGAATATGCTGTGTGAAATCATTAGAAAACCAATAAAATTATTGAAAATCGATATGGTATCGATCAGAAAATGTTGATTTTGACAATTTCCAACAGTTTACACAAAGTTTTATTGCAAATATTAAGTTTTACAAACTTTTGAAAAATATTGGAATTTCAATGCAAAAGCTAGCATTTCAAGCTAGTTTTTCAGCGTTAAACACGGTAATTTCAAATTTGAATATGCTGTGTGAAATCATTAGTAAACCAATAAAATTATTGAAAATCGATATGGTATCGATCAGAAAATGTTGATTTTGACAATTTCCAACAGTTTACACAAAGTTTTATTGCAAATATTAAGTTTTACAAACTTTTGAAAAATATTGGAATTTCAATGCAAAAGCAAGCATTTCAAGCTAGTTTTTCAACGTTAAACACGGTAATTTCAAATTTGAATATGCTGTGTGAAATCATTAGAAAACCAATAAAATTATTGAAAATCGATATGGGATCGACCAGAAAATGTTGATTTTGACAATTTCCAACAGTTTACACAAAGTTTTATTGCAAATATTAAGTTTTACAAACTTTTGAAAAATATTGGAATTTCAATGCAAAAGCTAGCATTTCTAGCTAGTTTTTCAACGTTAAACACGGTAATTTCAAATTTGAATATGCTGTGTGAAATCATTAGAAAACCTATAAAATTATTGAAAATCGATATGGTATCGATCAGAAAATGTTGATTTTGACAATTTCCAACAGTTTACACAAAGTTTTATTGCAAATATTAAGTTTTACAAACTTTTGAAAAATATTGGAATTTCAATGCAAAAGCAAGCATTTCAAGCTAGTTTTTCAACGTTAAACACGGTAATTTCAAATTTGAATATGCTGTGTGAAATCATTAGAAAACCAATAAAATTATTGAAAATCGATATGGGATCGACCAGAAAATGTTGATTTTGACAATTTCCAACAGTTTACACAAAGTTTTATTGCAAATATTAAGTTTTACAAACTTTTGAAAAATATTGGAATTTCAATGCAAAAGCAAGCATTTCAAGCTAGTTTTTCAACGTTAAACACGGTAATTTCAAATTTGAATATGCTGTGTGAAATCATTAGAAAACCAATAAAATTATTGAAAATCGATATGGTATCGATCAGAAAATGTTGATTTTGACAATTTCCAACAGTTTACACAAAGTTTTATTGCAAATATTAAGTTTTACAAACTTTTGAAAAATATTGGAATTTCAATGCAAAAGCTAGCATTTCAAGCTAGTTTTTCAGCGTTAAACACGGTAATTTCAAATTTGAATATGCTGTGTGAAATCATTAGTAAACCAATAAAATTATTGAAAATCGATATGGTATCGATCAGAAAATGTTGATTTTGACAATTTCCAACAGTTTACACAAAGTTTTATTGCAAATATTAAGTTTTACAAACTTTTGAAAAATATTGGAATTTCAATGCAAAAGCAAGCATTTCAAGCTAGTTTTTCAACGTTAAACACGGTAATTTCAAATTTGAATATGCTGTGTGAAATCATTAGAAAACCAATAAAATTATTGAAAATCGATATGGGATCGACCAGAAAATGTTGATTTTGACAATTTCCAACAGTTTACACAAAGTTTTATTGCAAATATTAAGTTTTACAAACTTTTGAAAAATATTGGAATTTCAATGCAAAAGCTAGCATTTCTAGCTAGTTTTTCAACGTTAAACACGGTAATTTCAAATTTGAATATGCTGTGTGAAATCATTAGAAAACCTATAAAATTATTGAAAATCGATATGGTATCGATCAGAAAATGTTGATTTTGACAATTTCCAACAGTTTACACAAAGTTTTATTGCAAATATTAAGTTTTACAAACTTTTGAAAAATATTGGAATTTCAATGCAAAAGCTAGCATTTCAAGCTAGTTTTTCAGCGTTAAACACGGTAATTTCAAATTTGAATATGCTGTGTGAAATCATTAGAAAACCAATAAAATTATTGAAAATCGATATGGTATCGATCAGAAAATGTTGATTTTGACAATTTCCAACAGTTTACACAAAGTTTTATTGCAAATATTAAGTTTTACAAACTTTTGAAAAATATTGGAATTTCAATGCAAAAGCAAGCATTTCAAGCTAGTTTTTCAACGTTAAACACGGTAATTTCAAATTTGAATATGCTGTGTGAAATCATTAGAAAACCTATAAAATTATTGAAAATCGATATGGGATCGACCAGAAAATGTTGATTTTGACAATTTCCAACAGTTTACACAAAGTTTTATTGCAAATATTAAGTTTTACAAACTTTTGAAAAATATTGGAATTTCAATGCAAAAGCAAGCATTTCAAGCTAGTTTTTCAACGTTAAATACGGTAATTTCAAATTTGAATATGCTGTGTGAAATCATTAGAAAACCAATAAAATTATTGAAAATCGATATGGTATCGATCAGAAAATGTTGATTTTGACAATTTCCAACAGTTTACACAAAGTTTTATTGCAAATATTAAGTTTTACAAACTTTTGAAAAATATTGGAATTTCAATGCAAAAGCAAGCATTTCAAGCTAGTTTTTCAACGTTAAACCCGGTAATTTCAAATTTGAATATGCTGTGTGAAATCATTAGAAAACCAATAAAATTATTGAAAATCGATATGGTATCGACCAGAAAATGTTGATTTTGACAATTTCCAACAGTTTACACAAAGTTTTATCGCAAATATTAAGTTTTACAAACTTTTGAAAAATATTGGAATTTCAATGCAAAAGCAAGCATTTCAAGCTAGTTTTTCAACGTTAAACACGGTAATTTCAAATTTGAATATGCTGTGTGAAATCATTAGAAAACCAATAAAATTATTGAAAATCGATATGGGATCGACCAGAAAATGTTGATTTTGACAATTTCCAACAGTTTACACAAAGTTTTATTGCAAATATTAAGTTTTACAAACTTTTGAAAAATATTGGAATTTCAATGCAAAAGCAAGCATTTCAAGCTAGTTTTTCAACGTTAAACACGGTAATTTCAAATTTGAATATGCTGTGTGAAATCATTAGAAAACCTATAAAATTATTGAAAATCGATATGGTATCGATCAGAAAATGTTGATTTTGACAATTTCCAACAGTTTACACAAAGTTTTATTGCAAATATTAAGTTTTACAAACTTTTGAAAAATATTGGAATTTCAATGCAAAAGCAAGCATTTCAAGCTAGTTTTTCAACGTTAAACACGGTAATTTCAAATTTGAATATGCTGTGTGAAATAAATTATTGAAAATCGATATGGACGATCAGAAAATGTTGATTTACAACAGTTTACACAAAGTTTTATTGCAAATATTAAGTTTTACAAACTTTTGAAAAATATTGGAATTTCAATGCAAAAGCAAGCATTTCAAGCTAGTTTTTCAACGTTAAACACGGTAATTTCAAATTTGAATATGCTGTGTGAAATCATTAGAAAACCAATAAAATTATTGAAAATCGATATGGTATCGATTTGATTTTGACAATTTCCAACAGTTTACACAAAGTTTATTGCACTTTTGAAAAATATTGGAATTTCAATGCAAAAGCAAGCATTTCAAGCTAGTTTTTCAACGTTAAACACTTGGAATTTCAATGCAAAAGCAAGCATTTCAAGCTAGTTTTTCAGCGTTAAACACGGTAATTTCAAATTTGAATATGCTGTGTGAAATCATTAGAAAACCAATAAAATTATTGAAAATCGATATGGTATCGATCAGAAAATGTTGATTTTGACAATTTCCAACAGTTTACACAAAGTTTTATTGCAAATATTAAGTTTTACAAACTTTTGAAAAATATTGGAATTTCAATGCAAAAGCAAGCATTTCAAGCTAGTTTTTCAACGTTAAACACGGTAATTTCAAATTTGAATATGCTGTGTGAAATCATTAGAAAACCAATAAAATTATTGAAAATCGATATGGGATCGACCAGAAAATGTTGATTTTGACAATTTCCAACAGTTTACACAAAGTTTTATTGCAAATATTAAGTTTTACAAACTTTTGAAAAATATTGGAATTTCAATGCAAAAGCTAGCATTTCTAGCTAGTTTTTCAACGTTAAACACGGTAATTTCAAATTTGAATATGCTGTGTGAAATCATTAGAAAACCAATAAAATTATTGATAATCGATATGGTATCGATCAGAAAATGTTGATTTTGACAATTTCCAACAGTTTACACAAAGTTTTATTGCAATATTAAGTTTTACAAACTTTTGAAAAATATTGGAATTTCAATGCAAAAGCAAGCATTTCAAGCTAGTTTTTCAACGTTAAACACGGTAATTTCAAATTTGAATATGCTGTGTGAAATCATTAGAAAACCTATAAAATTATTGAAAATCGATATGGTATCGATCAGAAAATGTTGATTTTGACAATTTCCAACAGTTTACACAAAGTTTTATTGCAAATATTAAGTTTTACAAACTTTTGAAAAATATTGGAATTTCAATGCAAAAGCTAGCATTTCAAGCTAGTTTTTCAGCGTTAAACACGGTAATTTCAAATTTGAATATGCTGTGTGAAATCATTAGAAAACCAATAAAATTATTGAAAATCGATATGGTATCGATCAGAAAATGTTGATTTTGACAATTTCCAACAGTTTACACAAAGTTTTATTGCAAATATTAAGTTTTACAAACTTTTGAAAAATATTGGAATTTCAATGCAAAAGCAAGCATTTCAAGCTAGTTTTTCAACGTTAAACACGGTAATTTCAAATTTGAATATGCTGTGTGAAATCATTAGAAAACCTATAAAATTATTGAAAATCGATATGGTATCGATCAGAAAATGTTGATTTTGACAATTTCCAACAGTTTACACAAAGTTTTATTGCAAATATTAAGTTTTACAAACTTTTGAAAAATATTGGAATTTCAATGCAAAAGCTAGCATTTCTAGCTAGTTTTTCAACGTTAAACACGGTAATTTCAAATTTGAATATGCTGTGTGAAATCATTAGAAAACCAATAAAATTATTGAAAATCGATATGGTATCGATCAGAAAATGTTGATTTTGACAATTTCCAACAGTTTACACAAAGTTTTATTGCAAATATTAAGTTTTACAAACTTTTGAAAAATATTGGAATTTCAATGCAAAAGCAAGCATTTCAAGCTAGTTTTTCAACGTTAAACGCGGTAATTTCAAATTTGAATATGCTGTGTGAAATCATTAGAAAACCAATAAAATTATTGAAAATCGATATGGTATCGATCAGAAAATGTTGATTTTGACAATTTCCAACAGTTTACACAAAGTTTTATTGCAAATATTAAGTTTTACAAACTTTTGAAAAATATTGGAATTTCAATGCAAAAGCTAGCATTTCTAGCTAGTTTTTCAACGTTAAACACGGTAATTTCAAATTTGAATATGCTGTGTGAAATCATTAGAAAACCAATAAAATTATTGAAAATCGATATGGGATCGACCAGAAAATGTTGATTTTGACAATTTCCAACAGTTTACACAAAGTTTTATTGCAAATATTAAGTTTTACAAACTTTTGAAAAATATTGGAATTTCAATGCAAAAGCAAGCATTTCAAGCTAGTTTTTCAACGTTAAACACTGTAATTTCAAATTTGAATATGCTGTGTGAAATCATTAGAAAACCAATAAAATTATTGAAAATCGATATGGTATCGATCAGAAAATGTTGGTTTTGACAATTTCCAACAGTTTACACAAAGTTTTATTGCAAATATTAAGTTTTACAAACTTTTGAAAAATATTGGAATTTCAATGCAAAAGCAAGCATTTCAAGCTAGTTTTTCAACGTTAAACCCGGTAATTTCAAATTTGAATATGCTGTGTGAAATCATTAGAAAACCAATAAAATTATTGAAAATCGATATGGTATCGACCAGAAAATGTTGATTTTGACAATTTCCAACTGTTTACACAAAGTTTTATTGCAAATATTAAGTTTTACAAACTTTTGAAAAATATTGGAATTTCAATGCAAAAGCAAGCATTTCAAGCTAGTTTTTCAACGTTAAACACGGTAATTTCAAATTTGAATATGCTGTGTGAAATCATTAGAAAACCAATAAAATTATTGAAAATCGATATGGTATCGACCAGAAAATGTTGATTTTGACAATTTCCAACAGTTTACACAAAGTTTTATTGCAAATATTAAGTTTTACAAACTTTTGAAAAATATTGGAATTTCAATGCAAAAGCAAGCATTTCAAGCTAGTTTTTCAACGTTAAACACGGTAATTTCAAATTTGAATATGCTGTGTGAAATCATTAGAAAACCTATAAAATTATTGAAAATCGATATGGTATCGATCAGAAAATGTTGATTTTGACAATTTCCAACAGTTTACACAAAGTTTTATTGCAAATATTAAGTTTTACAAACTTTTGAAAAATATTGGAATTTCAATGCAAAAGCTAGCATTTCTAGCTAGTTTTTCAACGTTAAACACGGTAATTTCAAATTTGAATATGCTGTGTGAAATCATTAGAAAACCAATAAAATTATTGAAAATCGATATGGTATCGATCAGAAAATGTTGATTTTGACAATTTCCAACAGTTTTATTGCAAATATTAAGTTTTACAAACTTTTGAAAAATATTGGAATTTCAATGCAAAAGCTAGCATTTCAAGCTAGTTTTTCAGCGTTAAACACGGTAATTTCACATTTGAATATGCTCTGTGAAATCATTAGAAAACCAATAAAATTATTGAAAATCGATATGGTATCGATCAGAAAATGTTGATTTTGACAATTTCCAACAGTTTACACAAAGTTTTATTGCAAATATTAAGTTTTACAAACTTTTGAAAAATATTGGAATTTCAATGCAAAAGCAAGCATTTCAAGCTCGTTTTTCAACGTTAAACACGGTAATTTCAAATTTGAATATGCTGTGTGAAATCATTAGAAAACCTATAAAATTATTGAAAATCGATATGGTATCGATCAGAAAATGTTGATTTTGACAATTTCCAACAGTTTACACAAAGTTTTATTGCAATATTAAGTTTTACAAACTTTTGAAATATATTGGAATTTCAATGCAAAAGCAAGCATTTCAAGCTAGTTTTTCAACGTTAAACACGGTAATTTCAAATTTGAATATGCTGTGTGAAATCATTAGAAAACCTATAAAATTATTGAAAATCGATATGGTATCGATCAGAAAATGTTGATTTTGACAATTTCCAACAGTTTACACAAAGTTTTATTGCAAATATTAAGTTTTACAAACTTTTGAAAAATATTGGAATTTCAATGCAAAAGCTAGCATTTCTAGCTAGTTTTTCAACGTTAAACACGGTAATTTCAAATTTGAATATGCTGTGTGAAATCATTAGAAAACCAATAAAATTATTGAAAATCGATATGGTATCGATCAGAAAATGTTGATTTTGACAATTTCCAACAGTTTACACAAAGTTTTATTGCAAATATTAAGTTTTACAAACTTTTGAAAAATATTGGAATTTCAATGCAAAAGCAAGCATTTCAAGCTAGTTTTTCAACGTTAAACACGGTAATTTCAAATTTGAATATGCTGTGTGAAATCATTAGAAAACCTATAAAATTATTGAAAATCGATATGGTATCGATCAGAAAATGTTGATTTTGACAATTTCCAACAGTTTACACAAAGTTTTATTGCAAATATTAAGTTTTACAAACTTTTGAAAAATATTGGAATTTCAATGCAAAAGCAAGCATTTCAAGCTAGTTTTTCAACGTTAAACACGGTAATTTCAAATTTGAATATGCTGTGTGAAATCATTAGAAAACCAATAAAATTATTGAAAATCGATATGGTATCGATCAGAAAATGTTGATTTTGACAATTTCCAACAGTTTACACAAAGTTTTATTGCAAATATTAAGTTTTACAAACTTTTGAAAAATATTGGAATTTCAATGCAAAAGCTAGCATTTCTAGCTAGTTTTTCAACGTTAAACACGGTAATTTCAAATTTGAATATGCTGTGTGAAATCATTAGAAAACCAATAAAATTATTGAAAATCGATATGGGATCGACCAGAAAATGTTGATTTTGACAATTTCCAACAGTTTACACAAAGTTTTATTGCAAATATTAAGTTTTACAAACTTTTGAAAAATATTGGAATTTCAATGCAAAAGCAAGCATTTCAAGCTAGTTTTTCAACGTTAAACACTGTAATTTCAAATTTGAATATGCTGTGTGAAATCATTAGAAAACCAATAAAATTATTGAAAATCGATATGGTATCGATCAGAAAATGTTGGTTTTGACAATTTCCAACAGTTTACACAAAGTTTTATTGCAAATATTAAGTTTTACAAACTTTTGAAAAATATTGGAATTTCAATGCAAAAGCAAGCATTTCAAGCTAGTTTTTCAACGTTAAACCCGGTAATTTCAAATTTGAATATGCTGTGTGAAATCATTAGAAAACCAATAAAATTATTGAAAATCGATATGGTATCGACCAGAAAATGTTGATTTTGACAATTTCCAACTGTTTACACAAAGTTTTATTGCAAATATTAAGTTTTACAAACTTTTGAAAAATATTGGAATTTCAATGCAAAAGCAAGCATTTCAAGCTAGTTTTTCAACGTTAAACACGGTAATTTCAAATTTGAATATGCTGTGTGAAATCATTAGAAAACCAATAAAATTATTGAAAATCGATATGGTATCGACCAGAAAATGTTGATTTTGACAATTTCCAACAGTTTACACAAAGTTTTATTGCAAATATTAAGTTTTACAAACTTTTGAAAAATATTGGAATTTCAATGCAAAAGCAAGCATTTCAAGCTAGTTTTTCAACGTTAAACACGGTAATTTCAAATTTGAATATGCTGTGTGAAATCATTAGAAAACCTATAAAATTATTGAAAATCGATATGGTATCGATCAGAAAATGTTGATTTTGACAATTTCCAACAGTTTACACAAAGTTTTATTGCAAATATTAAGTTTTACAAACTTTTGAAAAATATTGGAATTTCAATGCAAAAGCTAGCATTTCTAGCTAGTTTTTCAACGTTAAACACGGTAATTTCAAATTTGAATATGCTGTGTGAAATCATTAGAAAACCAATAAAATTATTGAAAATCGATATGGTATCGATCAGAAAATGTTGATTTTGACAATTTCCAACAGTTTTATTGCAAATATTAAGTTTTACAAACTTTTGAAAAATATTGGAATTTCAATGCAAAAGCTAGCATTTCAAGCTAGTTTTTCAGCGTTAAACACGGTAATTTCACATTTGAATATGCTCTGTGAAATCATTAAAAAACCAATAAAATTATTGAAAATCGATATGGTATCGATCAGAAAATGTTGATTTTGACAATTTCCAACAGTTTACACAAAGTTTTATTGCAAATATTAAGTTTTACAAACTTTTGAAAAATATTGGAATTTCAATGCAAAAGCAAGCATTTCAAGCTCGTTTTTCAACGTTAAACACGGTAATTTCAAATTTGAATATGCTGTGTGAAATCATTAGAAAACCTATAAAATTATTGAAAATCGATATGGTATCGATCAGAAAATGTTGATTTTGACAATTTCCAACAGTTTACACAAAGTTTTATTGCAATATTAAGTTTTACAAACTTTTGAAATATATTGGAATTTCAATGCAAAAGCAAGCATTTCAAGCTAGTTTTTCAACGTTAAACACGGTAATTTCAAATTTGAATATGCTGTGTGAAATCATTAGAAAACCTATAAAATTATTGAAAATCGATATGGTATCGATCAGAAAATGTTGATTTTGACAATTTCCAACAGTTTACACAAAGTTTTATTGCAAATATTAAGTTTTACAAACTTTTGAAAAATATTGGAATTTCAATGCAAAAGCTAGCATTTCAAGCTAGTTTTTCAGCGTTAAACACGGTAATTTCAAATTTGAATATGCTGTGTGAAATCATTAGAAAACCAATAAAATTATTGAAAATCGATATGGTATCGATCAGAAAATGTTGATTTTGACAATTTCCAACAGTTTACACAAAGTTTTATTGCAAATATTAAGTTTTACAAACTTTTGAAAAATATTGGAATTTCAATGCAAAAGCTAGCATTTCTAGCTAGTTTTTCAACGTTAAACACGGTAATTTCAAATTTGAATATGCTGTGTGAAATCATTAGAAAACCAATAAAATTATTGAAAATCGATATGGTATCGATCAGAAAATGTTGATTTTGACAATTTCCAACAGTTTACACAAAGTTTTATTGCAAATATTAAGTTTTACAAACTTTTGAAAAATATTGGAATTTCAATGCAAAAGCTAGCATTTCAAGCTAGTTTTTCAGCGTTAAACACGGTAATTTCAAATTTGAATATGCTGTGTGAAATCATTAGAAAACCAATAAAATTATTGAAAATCGATATGGTATCGATCAGAAAATGTTGATTTTGACAATTTCCAACAGTTTACACAAAGTTTTATTGCAAATATTAAGTTTTACAAACTTTTGAAAAATATTGGAATTTCAATGCAAAAGCAAGCATTTCAAGCTAGTTTTTCAACGTTAAACACGGTAATTTCAAATTTGAATATGCTGTGTGAAATCATTAGAAAACCAATAAAATTATTGAAAATCGATATGGTATCGACCAGAAAATGTTGATTTTGACAATTTCCAACAGTTTACACAAAGTTTTATTGCAAATATTAAGTTTTACAAACTTTTGAAAAATATTGGAATTTCAATGCAAAAGCAAGCATTTCAAGCTAGTTTTTCAACGTTAAACACGGTAATTTCAAATTTGAATATGCTGTGTGAAATCATTAGAAAACCTATAAAATTATTGAAAATCGATATGGTATCGATCAGAAAATGTTGATTTTGACAATTTCCAACAGTTTACACAAAGTTTTATTGCAAATATTAAGTTTTACAAACTTTTGAAAAATATTGGAATTTCAATGCAAAAGCTAGCATTTCTAGCTAGTTTTTCAACGTTAAACACGGTAATTTCAAATTTGAATATGCTGTGTGAAATCATTAGAAAACCAATAAAATTATTGAAAATCGATATGGTATCGATCAGAAAATGTTGATTTTGACAATTTCCAACAGTTTACACAAAGTTTTATTGCAAATATTAAGTTTTACAAACTTTTGAAAAATATTGGAATTTCAATGCAAAAGCTAGCATTTCTAGCTAGTTTTTCAACGTTAAACACGGTAATTTCAAATTTGAATATGCTGTGTGAAATCATTAGAAAACCAATAAAATTATTGAAAATCGATATGGTATCGATCAGAAAATGTTGATTTTGACAATTTCCAACAGTTTACACAAAGTTTTATTGCAAATATTAAGTTTTACAAACTTTTGAAAAATATTGGAATTTCAATGCAAAAGCTAGCATTTCAAGCTAGTTTTTCAGCGTTAAACACGGTAATTTCAAATTTGAATATGCTGTGTGAAATCATTAGAAAACCAATAAAATTATTGAAAATCGATATGGTATCGATCAGAAAATGTTGATTTTGACAATTTCCAACAGTTTACACAAAGTTTTATTGCAAATATTAAGTTTTACAAACTTTTGAAAAATATTGGAATTTCAATGCAAAAGCTAGCATTTCTAGCTAGTTTTTCAACGTTAAACACGGTAATTTCAAATTTGAATATGCTGTGTGAAATCATTAGAAAACCAATAAAATTATTGAAAATCGATATGGTATCGATCAGAAAATGTTGATTTTGACAATTTCCAACAGTTTACACAAAGTTTTATTGCAAATATTAAGTTTTACAAACTTTTGAAAAATATTGGAATTTCAATGCAAAAGCAAGCATTTCAAGCTAGTTTTTCAACGTTAAACACGGTAATTTCAAATTTGAATATGCTGTGTGAAATCATTAGAAAACCAATAAAATTATTGAAAATCGATATGGTATCGATCAGAAAATGTTGATTTTGACAATTTCCAACAGTTTACACAAAGTTTTATTGCAAATATTAAGTTTTACAAACTTTTGAAAAATATTGGAATTTCAATGCAAAAGCTAGCATTTCAAGCTAGTTTTTCAACGTTAAACACGGTAATTTCAAATTTGAATATGCTGTGTGAAATCATTAGAAAACCAATAAAATTATTGAAAATCGATATGGGATCGACCAGAAAATGTTGATTTTGACAATTTCCAACAGTTTACACAAAGTTTTATTGCAAATATTAAGTTTTACAAACTTTTGAAAAATATTGGAATTTCAATGCAAAAGCAAGCATTTCAAGCTAGTTTTTCAACGTTAAACACGGTAATTTCAAATTTGAATATGCTGTGTGAAATCATTAGAAAACCTATAAAATTATTGAAAATCGATATGGTATCGATCAGAAAATGTTGATTTTGACAATTTCCAACAGTTTACACAAAGTTTTATTGCAAATATTAAGTTTTACAAACTTTTGAAAAATATTGGAATTTCAATGCAAAAGCTAGCATTTCAAGCTAGTTTTTCAACGTTAAACACGGTAATTTCAAATTTGAATATGCTGTGTGAAATCATTAGAAAACCAATAAAATTATTGAAAATCGATATGGTATCGATCAGAAAATGTTGATTTTGACAATTTCCAACAGTTTACACAAAGTTTTATTGCAAATATTAAGTTTTACAAACTTTTGAAAAATATTGGAATTTCAATGCAAAAGCAAGCATTTCAAGCTAGTTTTTCAACGTTAAACACGGTAATTTCAAATTTGAATATGCTGTGTGAAATCATTAGAAAACCAATAAAATTATTGAAAATCGATATGGTATCGACCAGAAAATGTTGATTTTGACAATTTCCAACAGTTTACACAAAGTTTTATTGCAAATATTAAGTTTTACAAACTTTTGAAAAATATTGGAATTTCAATGCAAAAGCAAGCATTTCAAGCTAGTTTTTCAACGTTAAACACGGTAATTTCAAATTTGAATATGCAGTGTGAAATCATTAGAAAACCTATAAAATTATTGAAAATCGATATGGTATCGATCAGAAAATGTTGATTTTGACAATTTCCAACAGTTTACACAAAGTTTTATTGCAAATATTAAGTTTTACAAACTTTTGAAAAATATTGGAATTTCAATGCAAAAGCTAGCATTTCTAGCTAGTTTTTCAACGTTAAACACGGTAATTTCAAATTTGAATATGCTGTGTGAAATCATTAGAAAACCAATAAAATTATTGAAAATCGATATGGTATCGATCAGAAAATGTTGATTTTGACAATTTCCAACAGTTTACACAAAGTTTTATTGCAAATATTAAGTTTTACAAACTTTTGAAAAATATTGGAATTTCAATGCAAAAGCTAGCATTTCAAGCTAGTTTTTCAACGTTAAACACGGTAATTTCAAATTTGAATATGCTGTGTGAAATCATTAGAAAACCAATAAAATTATTGAAAATCGATATGGTATCGATCAGAAAATGTTGATTTTGACAATTTCCAACAGTTTACACAAAGTTTTATTGCAAATATTAAGTTTTACAAACTTTTGAAAAATATTGGAATTTCAATGCAAAAGCTAGCATTTCAAGCTAGTTTTTCAGCGTTAAACACGGTAATTTCAAATTTGAATATGCTGTGTGAAATCATTAGAAAACCAATAAAATTATTGAAAATCGATATGGTATCGATCAGAAAATGTTGATTTTGACAATTTCCAACAGTTTACACAAAGTTTTATTGCAAATATTAAGTTTTACAAACTTTTGAAAAATATTGGAATTTCAATGCAAAAGCTAGCATTTCTAGCTAGTTTTTCAACGTTAAACACGGTAATTTCAAATTTGAATATGCTGTGTGAAATCATTAGAAAACCAATAAAATTATTGAAAATCGATATGGTATCGATCAGAAAATGTTGATTTTGACAATTTCCAACAGTTTACACAAAGTTTTATTGCAAATATTAAGTTTTACAAACTTTTGAAAAATATTGGAATTTCAATGCAAAAGCAAGCATTTCAAGCTAGTTTTTCAACGTTAAACACGGTAATTTCAAATTTGAATATGCTGTGTGAATCATAGAAACCAATACAAAGTTTTATTGCAAATATTAAGTTTTACAAACTTTTGAAAAATATTGGAATTTCAATGCAAAAGCTAGCATTTCAAGCTAGTTTTTCAGCGTTAAACACGGTAATTTCAAATTTGAATATGCTGTGTGAAATCATTAGAAAACCAATAAAATTATTGAAAATCGATATGGTATCGATCAGAAAATGTTGATTTTGACAATTTCCAACAGTTTACACAAAGTTTTATTGCAAATATTAAGTTTTACAAACTTTTGAAAAATATTGGAATTTCAATGCAAAAGCAAGCATTTCAAGCTAGTTTTCAACGTTAAACACGGTAATTTCAAATTTGAATATGCTGTGTGAAATCATTAGAAAACCTATAAAATTATTGAAATCGATATGGTATCGATCAGAAAATGTTGATTTTGACAATTTCAACAGTTTACACAAAGTTTTATTGCAAATATTAAGTTTTACAAACTTTTGAAAAATATTGGAATTTCAATGCAAAAGCTAGCATTTCAAGCTAGTTTTTCAACGTTAAACACGGTAATTTCAAATTTGAATATGCTGTGTGAAATCATTAGAAAACCAATAAAATTATTGAAAATCGATATGGTATCGATCAGAAAATGTTGATTTTGACAATTTCCAACAGTTTACACAAAGTTTTATTGCAAATATTAAGTTTTACAAACTTTTGAAAAATATTGGAATTTCAATGCAAAAGCAAGCATTTCAAGCTAGTTTTTCAACGTTAAACACGGTAATTTCAAATTTGAATATGCTGTGTGAAATCATTAGAAAACCAATAAAATTATTGAAAATCGATATGGTATCGACCAGAAAATGTTGATTTTGACAATTTCCAACAGTTTACACAAAGTTTTATTGCAAATATTAAGTTTTACAAACTTTTGAAAAATATTGGAATTTCAATGCAAAAGCTAGCATTTCAAGCTAGTTTTTCAACGTTAAACACGGTAATTTCAAATTTGAATATGCTGTGTGAAATCATTAGAAAACCAATAAAATTATTGAAAATCGATATGGTATCGATCAGAAAATGTTGATTTTGACAATTTCCAACAGTTTACACAAAGTTTTATTGCAAATATTAAGTTTTACAAACTTTTGAAAAATATTGGAATTTCAATGCAAAAGCAAGCATTTCAAGCTAGTTTTTCAACGTTAAACACGGTAATTTCAAATTTGAATATGCTGTGTGAAATCATTAGAAAACCAATAAAATTATTGAAAATCGATATGGTATCGATCAGAAAATGTTGATTTTGACAATTTCCAACAGTTTACACAAAGTTTTATTGCAAATATTAAGTTTTACAAACTTTTGAAAAATATTGGAATTTCAATGCAAAAGCAAGCATTTCAAGCTAGTTTTTCAACGTTTAAACACGGTAATTTCAAATTTGAATATGCTGTGTGAAATCATTAGAAAACCAATAAAATTAT